>OMLP01023143.1:0-18558 GCA_900302685.1 Spondyliosoma cantharus | reverse complement strand
GCAGATGTTTGAGGGTGAAGGCAGAAGCTGGCTCTGGTCTCTTGGTCTGTGAGCTGTGAACACAACTGGAGGTGATGAACGTGAGAGAGAGAGAAGAGACAGTCAGAGCTTCAACATAACATCACTGCAGCAGCTGGATGTGTAGCAGTTTACATGCATCCAGCCTCCTGTTGTGTCTTCATGCTATCAAACATGTCTGCTTGTATCTCCATCATGAGGACCCCAAAAGCTTTAAAATCCAGTTTGAACTTGGATCATGAACTGGCATCAGATGGTTGCATCTCATATGATGCACAAACCAGGCAGACGAGCTCCAGTAACTGCGATCTGCTAATCTGGGAAACAAATGCTTTAACGTTGTTGCTTCATTTTTGAGAAGTATGAAAGGTGGGATATCTTTTGGGCCAAGTTCCATTTTCTGCCCCCTGTTGTTCACACAGATAATAAATCATCAGATCAGAGTCACGTAGGGGAGAAAAGGTCGACATCTGGACACTTTCAGCTGCTTGTGAACGTAACCTTTAAGCTCTGTGGAGAGGTGTTTCTCAGAGAGCCTCCCTGTGGATTAATCGCATCACACTGTGGTAATTCTGCTCACACCTTCCTCCCCCTCTCTCCCCCCTCTCTCTCCTGCCTTTACCTCAGGTAACCTCCGGCTTCAAGTCTAAGTCCATGGCAGCTGCTCTGCCTCCTCCCTTCCTGGATCCGCTCTTCTCCATCTCTCTGATGGAGGACAGCGAGCTGAGGCAGCTGGTGCTGGAGATCCTGCACAACATCATCGACCGCCACGACAACCGCGCCAAACTACGCGGCATCAGGTACAGAGAACATGTGAGACTGTGTGAAGGTAGTGGTGCAGTGGACAGTTTCCCCTCAGGTGTGCATGAGGGGAAGACACTTTATTTTGAAAAACAAAAAGGGGAAATTAACGGTTATCATGTCGGTGTCAGCCAGAGAAAGTAGTAAGTAGTTTGTTGTTGTTTTTGTTGCAGAATTATTCCTAATGTCGCAGCGCTGAAGATTAAAAGAGAGAAGATTTCCAAGCAGGACGTTGCATTCATGAAGAAGGTAAAGAGTCTGTGATGAGTCGAGCTCTCTGTTCTTATATCTACTTACCTAAAAGTCCCTTTTCCATCATCCAACCCAAATATATCTCTCGAGTACGACCATCACTGTTACCCAGTAGACATTCTTTCAAGATGGCAGCAGCTGCGGTCAGGCTCAACATGTGGCTTTTATAATGGATTCCAGTGCTGAACCAGGAGGATCCAAAGTCTGGTCGTTTGCGTGCATCATGCACGAGCAGCTGAAGCAGGTGTGGCAGCTTCATTTCAAACAATCTGATACGAATAATTCTTATTGAAGGAATCAAAAATAAAAGGTTGAGCCACTAAACTAAGAAAAATAGAAGCTGACATTCACGAAGCGGTCAAATGAATTTGATTGAATCAGAAACACGTCATCGAATCGTCGCTCAAAACTCCCGTTGGAAGAGGATTCAGAGCGCGTTGACCCTGACGGGAGACGTCCGGTCCCCATCAGCCCGTGACATTTCCAAACCGGGCCCACAGTTAACGCCGCTCACCTGTGAGTCACACCTGAGCTGTGACCTTTACCCACACGTCAAACAGCTGAAAGAACAACCACGAGGCTGGAACTGTCTGCGGGTGTTACCTCCGCTCACTTTACCAACATCATCACCAGCGCCGACCCTCGCTCTCTGTCAGAGGTCATTAATGCCATCTAATCGTATTCATTAGCTCTGAATGGAAGTCGTCGGCCTTCACTTTCCATTAGGCTCCATCGTGCATGTGAATGCATCCGTGTTTGATTTATTTTTCAGCAGGAGGCCTCTGACAGTTATTTTTAGCCTAATTCAGAGTTAATTAATGGAATTAATCTTTTCAGTCGACGACGCTGCAGCATTTTCATTTACTGGCACAACAGCAATTTAATTTTTATCACGGGGAGCGGAGCTTTAAGTTATTCAGTGCAAGGTTCAACTAAAGTTTATTTCTAAATGCTAATGCCTGATTATACCTTTCTTTTGTATTTTGTTTGGCTACTTAAAGTGTAACTTCTCTTCATTTTGTCGCCTGTTGCTTTAACTTCCAGGAGAGTCTGAGCCAGCGTGACATTATGAAATATTACACTCCCATGATCCCAAGCTGTTTGTGTCTTTTGTTTTTCTGGTTTTATATTTTGATCTATAAAATATCAGAATGTTGTCTGAGAAAAACTACTATCACCATTTCCTTCCTTGTTTGTCCAACCAACCGTCCACAAACCCGAATACATTCAGTGTGTTCTCAGGAGCAAACAAAGACGAACAGCACGTGAGCAGTTACGTTAACCTGTCGCCAAAAATACTCAGCGGAGCAACAAATGTGAATTAATCTGCCACTAAAAGTAAAACCAGTTGTTTGCTAGAACGAGGATCTTTGTTGACAGTAACAAGGAGCAGGATCTACCTTTGTGTACCTGGTGCCTGAACACCTGAGGTCAGATATGTGCCAGACTTCACAGTCGGATCCTACGTGGCGATGTGAGGCGAGGAGGAAAAACTGACGACCACCAGGTGAGAAGGTTAGAGCAGGTGTTGAAAAGAAAGCTGCCAGAGAGACTCAACATGTGGTGAAGGTGATCGAGGAACATATGGCATTGCCTCCAGCCAGCGAGGTCCTCACCTTCAACTCCTGGAGGGACGTTTCCAGGTATTGTTCAAAGCCTCATTACTCGATGTCGAGGTCGCTCGGTCAGAGTAGCTTGTCGTTGACACAAACCTGCAGCCCGCCACCACAGAGAGGAAGAAAAAGGATCGGAAATCAGGCTAAAGTCTCACAATTTATCCCACAATCACTCGTTCTTTCCTCTTTCTTTGCGCCCCTTTACGCTCCTCTGTCCTGAGTTTTGTGATTCCCGTCTCTTCCGTCTCCAGCACGGCCAGCAGCTGTACCGCCACATCTACCTGGGCTGTAAAGAGGAGGATAACGTCCATAAAAACTTTGAGCTGCTCTTCACCACCCTGGCTATCCTGACCATCGAGCTGGCCAACGAGGAAGTGGTCATCGACCTCATCCGCCTTGCCATCGCTCTGCAGGTAACCTCGGTGATGAGCGGTAACCGGCCTCAGTTGTGTGATTTGGTGGCATTTTATTATAAATGGTATAATATGCACATAGAAACCTGCAGGTACCAGCATGCATTGGGGGTTATTAGCGCCTACATACCTTTACATTTATGGTACCTGCAAAGTGAAATGTACCACAGTGTATTTTTGGGAACTCAAGTGCTCCTTGAAACCTTTTTTTGAAAGATTTCCACCTGAGAGCAGTTGGATTTGTGTCAGACTGAATGAGAGCTGTAAACTCCAGCTCTTAGATTAATGTAGTGAGGTAAAAACGGCCTCTTCACGGCTCGACATCGGCGTTCTCTCCGGTGCTCGATCCTCAAGTGTCCTCAAGTGGACGTGATGATGGTGCGTTCAGGGTGTCGGGATGATGAGCCGCTGTGCCGTCATCCTTAATGTCATTAGACTGGAGACCACACACAGGTCCAATAAAACCTCCTGCATGTGAGACGGAAGAGAGGTGTGAAAGGACTCTTCACACACACGCACACACGCACACACACACACACACACACACACACACACTCCAGCTGCTTGTTTGTGTATCACGCTGAGAACTTATCATCCAGAAATGTCACAGCGTTGTAGACAAGAGGCAAACACGCACTCAAATACACACAACAATCGCTGTACCATGTCCACCGTCACCTCACACACACACACACACACACACACACACACACACACACACACCTGTCCTTCATAATTTCGCTGCAGTGTCAGTGAACAGACGGGGTTTAGAAGAGAGTCACTCTGGATCACAGTTTGATTCGTGTTCCCACGCTGTCAGTTCAAAGGTCGTCGTCACGGTAACAGAGCCAAAATGGAGGACAGAATATGATACGATACGACATTTGTGAATTCCAATCAGGATGAGAAATAATGAGTTGTTAATGTGCTCCCACATTTAAAATGTCTAATCCACGATTTCTTCTTCTCAGGCAGAAACTGATTATTTTCATTATCATTTCTGGATTAATCATTCGATGAATTGCCCCAAAACTTGTGAAAAATACTAATTAAAACTTCCCAGAGTCCAATGTGACCTCTTTATGAATAGGCTTTTTGTCCAGTCAGAAGTCCAGCTGCCCCGACTCTTCAGTTTCTAAAGATACGCCACAAAGAGAAGCATTAAAGCATCACGCTGGAGAAGATCGGAGAATGATTTTGACCATTTTTAGCTTCAGAAAGTCTAGTTGCTGACCAGATAATGATGTCATATTTTGCACGTGTTTGCTAATATGTGACTGGTTTGTGCAGGACATGGCTCTGGCTAATGAAGAGAGCATGCCGATGTTCATCCGCTGTGGCATCAATGCGTTGGTGGCGGCGTACCTCAACTTCCTGAGCCAGATGATCGCAAACCCTCCCTTCTGTCAGCACGTCAGCAAGGTGCCTCCGTCACATTCTCACCTGTTGTTGTCTCACGGCTGTTAGAAAATGTTTCTTTCTTTAAACTTGCTCTTTCTTTGCACACTGAATCCCTGAAGTTCATTAATATGCTGATGACGCACTGTTGTTTGTGGATGTTAAACTTTATTTTTTGTTGTTTTTTTTACTGGTTCATTATTAAAACAATTTGCTGCTTGTGTTCTGTCTCCAGGTGATCGAGCTGAGGAACATGGACGCTCCGTACCTCCTTCCAGAACACATCTTCAGAGACAAGTGTCCGTAAGTATCCAGCAGATTGGAGGTCTGGTTTTATAAACTACTCAAAGTTGCTTCCATGTCGTGTCCTTGAGTTCTCAGTTAGACTCCACAGCTCCACCCTCCCGTCCAAATCACTTGGTCACTTCTAGCTACAAAAACAAAGATGGTGATGGTTGTCGTGCCGAAACAGTAGCCGCCAACATCTCGATGGGTTTACACTTGCTTCCGATCTAAAACTACAAGACTTAAACTCTCTTAAACTTCCCTCAGATTCTAAAAGCGTCAAGTTTCGTGTGTATTTCATACATGAATTTCAGTTCAAGCGATTGTTGCAGAAGAAATTCCAGACGGGAAGCTCATTATTCCAATCGTTCGCTCGCTGAGATCAGAGTCACTCTGTAGTCCTGATGTCTGCCTGCAAAAAGAAAGATTTTGTGGCAAATGTGCAGCACGTCTGAAGTTTTGGGAGATTTTACTTCTTGAAAAATTCACCAACAACCCACAAATCTGGTGAAAACATGAGAGCTTCAAGCCAAAGACGTGACAGAAATGTAGAGGATGTTCAAAACATTTCGCTAAACCCTTAAATCTTTTTTTTGTTGTTTTTTAAACGAGATGTTTGCAACAGCATCCTCTTTAAAATTCACTTATAAATATTGCTACCAGGCAGTTTCTTTGTACCAGAACATCTCTACAACTTTTAACCAATGAGCAGCAGTCGGAGCTTCCTTGTTGCCAGAGAGGAAGGATCAGAACGCCTCCAGTAAACCTCCAGTGTTCACATGTCCTGGAAACACAAATCAAACCACAGAGAAGAAAAACTCCACAGCTGAGTGAAACACATCCGGCAGTCGTTCTCAGCTTTACCTCGAGCTCAAAAACCACCAGGCATCAGCTGATAAAACCTGATTATAAGATTATAAGAACCAGGATCTATTTCTGATTTTAATCCCTCTTCACCCTCTGCAGTGAAAGATGCAGAGGTTTAAGAACTAAATTTGGACGTGAGTGCTTTAGAGCTTCTAGGCGGTTATATTCTGCCTCGTTTAGATTATCTACACACCCCGAATGTTTATCTGTTTAGCTTCATGTGTCTCTACATCGTCGTCATCTTCTTCCCAGAATCCCTGAATCTCTGGACAAGGAGGACAGACAGCTGTACTTCCAGACGGCAGACATGGCCGAGTGTCTGGCAGGACCGGGATACAACGCAGAGAGACTCTCCATTCCATACGTTCCCCAGGTCACAGGTACGACGGGCCGGGTCACACTCTACAAACTGCACAGAGATTTACAGTCACTGATATTTAGCATTTTAACCACAAAGCTACTGGAGCACGAAGAGTAACAACAGTTTTAACTTCAGCCAGTGTAGCTTTCTTTAAAACTCTGACAGGAATGTGAAGATGAGGCACAAACTGTACTTGTGTTGCCATTTTACGTGTCTGCAAAACACGGATATGCTCAGATTTGTACATACGTGTCATGTAATTAGAAGAAGCAGTGGATGGTGGTGGTGTGACAGCGAGCCATGCAAGCCAGAGACCACGGCTGGAGGTCGTGTTTCAACATTTGAAAGCGTGAAACCTCTGGATAGTTCCAACGAGACGTATTTAAGAACAAAACATGATCTTTACTAAACCTCAGCAAACACATTTGTTCACTTAAACCTGACCAGAGATTAAGACGCATCGCTGTCATGACATAGAATACAAAATTTGCAACATAAATAAATGCAAAGTTTCAACCGTCCTCTGCAGCTTTTATACCCTGCCAACATTTCTCTGCTGATTTGTTTTTTATAATTATATTTCACATTAGAACAAGATGCATGATTTTATGAATGAATATTGTGGCTTCTCCAGTAACGATTCATTTCCTTTAGTTATTTAAATTCCAGCCCTGGTGGTTAACTTGAAGTCTGTTCCAACCTGAAGCAACGAGGATGTTATTTCTGTCTTTCCGAGGATCTACTTCGAGTTATGAAAACAGGAAACGGGTTCAGATTTCTCTCTGGTCTAACAGACAGTTTGCTTGTGTTTCCTTCCCTCTGCCACGCTTCCATCTAACATCAGTGCTTTACACAGTAGGAAAGATCCTCCACAGGTGCAAGCAGACGTCCAGAGGTAACCAGCCGGAGTGGAGCTGTAGACTAGATCTGTAGAGTCCTGCAGTGACGGCTCGCTTTAGTTCAGCTGGAACGACTGAAGACAAACTGCTTTATGAAGCGTTTACAAAAGACTTCATGCATCAAGAGTTTGAGTAATATTAGATATTAAATATATTAGATATACGTGGTTTTCTTTCATGTCAGATCTATCAGTAGCTAATTCA
This sequence comes from Spondyliosoma cantharus, assembly GCA_900302685.1. Classification (NCBI taxonomy): domain Eukaryota; kingdom Metazoa; phylum Chordata; class Actinopteri; order Spariformes; family Sparidae; genus Spondyliosoma; species Spondyliosoma cantharus. Next base: position 11,444 of record OMLP01023143.1, on the reverse strand, counting down.
ACAGTTACAATAAACATCTTCAGCCCTGTGTAACGGTTTAAGAGCTCAGTACAGTTTTAAAAACTGAAAAAATGTATGCAGTAATTTAAAGTTCCCTTAAAACTAATTTGAATGATATTATAAAACAGTCATAACGTTGATAAGTTAAGTCAAAAAGTTAAACGACCTGATTTGATCTCAGATTGCCGAAAAGAAAACTACCGTATTTTCTGGACTATAAGTCGCAGGACCAGCCAAACTATGAAAAACAGTGCGACTTATACTCTGGAAAATACGGTAGTTTAATTGTCCTACTTTGGCTCCGATGCAACATCCTTTCCCCAAACACACCCAGTGGAAATACTCGAGTCAAGTTCCTCAAAATGTTATTTCAGAACAGTACTTGAGTAAATTCATCATCATTCTAAAAGTGTCGCCCCTGAAACAGCACGTCGGTCGGCCCCTAGTGCAAATATCGTTCATCAACACAAGACTTCTCCTGTTTCACTGTGAAGTCTCAGTGAGTTAAAACATCAAAGTGTGAGTGGAGTTCAAACTGCAGCTCTGTGACAACCAGCCGGTAGAGTTCCCGGGTGTAGAGGAGGCGATGCTGCGGCTCTGTGAGACGTTGTGGATGTGATGACGGATCGCTGAGTGCTTGGATGTTTCCCCACTGAACCCAGAACCCAGCCGTTTAGATCCAGTCACGTACAAACACCCGAGATGATCCCAAACTTTAGATAGACGCTTTGAGCTCGGTGGTGTTTCCTGTGTGTAGCTGTAGAGACGTCAACGGTTTGATCATGTTTTCATCTGTTTTGCTTGCATTGCATTTGGAAATGTTGCGGTGAGTAACTTGTACAACATCTCGATCAGCTAGACTGTAGATACTGTAGCAGCTTGTGTTTGTTGTTGCTGTGCATCCTGCTGCTGGTCCAGGAAACGTTTTTTTACTTTGTGTTGAGCTTCAGCTTTGCACATTTGTTCTGTCTGAGCTTGTTTGGTGAAAATGGCTGCTTTAGTTCAATGTGGGGATTGATGAGAACCTGAAGAAGTCCAGCTTGCTAAAAAATAGTCGAAAAGTTTGCCTCGTGTGTCATCAACGTACCAGAGGAACCGACCGGTCCAGCTGCAGTTCTGGGACCCTGTTTGTTAGCTGCTGCGTGGTTTCTAATCGGATGATGAAGTAGCAAGACGAACAAACAAACTTTTGTGTTTTGTTTAGTTTCAATGAAACCGCAGCGTGAAATCATAAACATGTTCCATCTACGTCTGTCAGCTACGTTAACTCTGCAGTATAGTTTAGTCTCGTCAGTATGAAATGATAAATAATAATAATTAAATTTATTATATAAGCTGTGTTGACAGTTTACGCCACATTAACTGTTGATTTTTACATTGTTTTGTTACGTTAACCTTTAAAACTTTAAGCACTCGGGCAGAAAATAGTTTTTTGGTGAAATACTGCCAGGAAAGAAAAAACGAAGGTCCCAGAGCTGCGATCCTGAAACTGCAGGTTCAGACAAACAGAGAACAGTAGAAAGCAGCAGATTAAATACAGTCAGACTTCATCCAGAAGACTTTAAAACGTGTCTGAATTTGACATCTGGCTTCTTTCTCATCTCTCCTGAGAGTCGCTCATGTGCAGAACTGAGCAGGCAGCTGAGGACGTCGGGTTCAGTCGATGGGCCGATGTTTCATCTTCAACGCGCGTCACAGAAACTGCAGCGGTTTACCGTCTCTGATCCCGACTGCTGGTTTGTTCTGTCAGTGATGTTAATCAGAAATAATGCCGGTGACGTTCTGTATCGCAGAGTCGAAGCTGCACCGTGAATCCAAACTCGCAGCTCTCTGTCGGCCTCCATCGCTCTCCTCGTCAGTGCCTCGAGGCGGCTGCTGACTCACCTGTTCAAAGGTCGCTGTGACTCGTGCAAACAGCGATTAGAACGAGCTGCTGTTCTCTGTTTTCACGCCTCATCTGACGCGGCACTTTTCTGACCCCCGTCAGACGTCCTTGACTCTGCGTTGTGCCTCGGCTCGACAGAGTAGCTGCACTTCTGTGGTTCTCATCTTTACCGGTGCGGCGTGAACGAGTGCTGAAGTGCTCGAGGCGGCGGTGTGGCGACAGGCCCTCCTGGGGGGACGAGGTACCTGAGGAGTTTATCGCTCTGCAGGATCAGATGGATTTGTTCCTCGCTGGAAGAAACTAGAGCATCAAAACAGAATCAATCTGCGGTGGGCGGATAATGGAGTCCGCTGTTCGGGAGCAGAGGAGTCGCTGCTGTTATCAAGTGGCCTCTGAGAATAAGTCGACAATAAGTCCTCATATCTGAATGAGACTCTGTGGGTGTCTTATAGACGAGAAACAGCCGTGTTAAGATCAAAACGATCCTGAAAATGATGGTAGCATTATCCTCAACATCTCTACGGTAAAGTCAAAGCTGTTGTTGAACTGTTTGGAGCACAGACCTGTAACTGTACTGATTCACTGGGAAACACAATATCTCTGAATATGAACACTTACCACGTGTTTATCGAGGGACAGATTCAGGTACCCGGCGAAACAAAAGGACGCTCAGAGTAACAGGAGCGTTACGCTCATTCTACTCACTCATATTCTTATTTATACCAACTATGTGCATATAAACAGTGTAAAACAAGTGCTGAGGTGAAACAGCTTAAAGAGCAGAGTGGGTCTCTTGTCCACACGATCACTCATTGGTCGTTGCAGGATCTAGGGCGGGCATATACCATCACTGGTCAAATGAGCTGTCAATCAAACAGCTGCCATCTGGAGATCTCCAGTGTGGAGGGAAAATGACATCTGGGTTTTGTTTTTGCAGATAAAAGCATGAAAAAGCTTCATCTTTTTTTTTTTGTTGCCATTTTATTTCCATGTTTGCATGAAATACTGTTTTAGACCACAAAAGAAAAACAATTCATAAATGTGTGAACAAATGTTGGCGCTCTTTATGCGACACCACGATCACGTTAATAATAAACTTCCTGTGTTTGCAGCAGCAGGATATTAAATCCATATTTGTCTTGTTCTTCTGACTGACTCGTTTGTTTTCAGTCACACATAGGAACAATAAATAAATAAATAAGTAGACGGAATAAATATTTTTCATCTCTTAAGTAAACTCGACTGCTCTTGCTCTATTCACTGTAGAAAACATTTACAAAACATTTCTATCTTCTATGTAGAGACTTGCTTGTGTGCATTAATTGTTTACCCAGCATGCACCAGGATATAAAATCCCCGGTTGAACTGTGTCTCGTCCTGCAGATGAAGACCGTCTGACCAGGAGGAAGAGCTTCGTGGACACAATCTCCCTTCAGGTGGACATCATGTCCAACAGCCTTCCGGACAAGGTCAGTGACGAGCGACCTCCATCCTGCTCACGGCCGTAGTGACGCAGTCTCTGGTCGGTGATTGATCCGCAGGTTGTCGTGGAAATCTTTGACCCGTCTCTGTCTCTCTGTCTGCAGTCGCAGCTGGCTGAGGAGATCACGTTTGAGACCCTGAAGAAAGCCATCGGTGAGAACAAAGAGAAGTTTCTGAGACTTTAACTCAGCTCGCTGCTCTGCAGACTCTCTGCAGCGTCTCCTTGAATACAGATGATAAGAAAAGATTTGGCTTTTTGTCTCCGTCGTCCTTCAGGCCGGTGCTTCTCTGACGAGGAGCCAAGCTGTTGGCAGTAATGTCTGGTGAATTAGAAAAGGTTTACAGACCGTCATGACACGGCTGTCACAATTCTAATGATATTAAAATCAGTTGAAGCTGAAGTACAGCTCACCTGTGGCTCCAGATCTGATCGGTTCCACATTTCCAAATATATTCTGACTGTTCTGCTCGAGAGAAAACAACTTAAATCTGACATGAAAAGAAAAAGTTTAAAGCCACATAATTCCGACACCTTGTCCTCTGGCGGTGTTCAGATACGACGGGTCTGGAGGAGCAGGAGAGGGAGAAGAGGCGCCAGGTGATGGAGAAGTTCCAGAAAGCTCCATTTGAGGAAATCGCCGCCCACTGCGAGTCCAAGGTACGAAATGAAACCAGAAGAGAGGATAAAAACAGTGAAGCCGTTTAAAAACAGGGTGAACTGTGACTGAATCTTGTTTTTCTCCAGGCGAACATGCTGCACGACCGGCTGGCACAAATCTTTGAACTAACAATCAGGTGAGTCGTTTCTCTTCTTCTGTGAAAACGTTTTTTTTGTTTTTAAATAACCGTCAAGAAACAAACGTTAAGTTGCTCCATCATCGTCCTCCTCCACAGGCCTCCGCCCAGCCCGTCCGGAGTGGTTTCCATCTCAGCGGGACACACTCAGCACCAGTCCGTCCCCGTGTACGAGATGAAGTTTCCAGACCTGTGTGTCTACTGATCACACACACACACACACACACACACACACACACACACACACACGCCCCTCCGCTGAAATAGCTGAAACACAAAATGCAAAATTTAAAAATGCTGAGAAAGAACAACATGAATACAATCTGCTCCCCGGCTTCCTCCGTTCAGACGAGCACAAAGACGTCGGGGAAGCTGCCGGAAACAAAATCATTTTTAATCTGACGTAAAATAAAATTCACCGGTTCAAAAAAAAGCTTCTTAATCACACTTCCAAATGTAGTTTCTGATTCAGTCTGAGAGTCTTTGTCTGCTCTTTTTAAAGTGCTCTGATCCTAAACACAGCTTAAAGAAGCCGACCGCTCTCATTAAACTGATCCGCTGCACTTTGATGCCTGACTCACATCTCTAAAACTCCACCGAGTCACTGAGAACAAAAAAAACAAAAACAGTTTTTCACTCTTGAGATTTCAGAGTGTTCATTATGAGTCCGCTGTTTCTTCCCAGCATGCCTCTGATCTCAGCCTCTCATCTGTGGTCTCGCCAAAGCTTCACATCTTGTACAGACGCTTGTAGTCTAAAACTAAACTCTCCTTTAGACCAGATGAAACCAGGTTCAGGCTCAACGTCTGAAGCTGTGACTCTGCGTATCAACACCTGTCTGTTGTCACGGCGATCAGGAGACATGTAGCGGCGAATCGGCCGTCGGCTCTGACAGCTGGATTCACTTCGCTGGATTAGTGTCAGGCTCGCTGCAGCACGGCTCGTCGGTCTGATCGTTACCGTTCAATCTTTAAAATCTTTGCTGTTTTTAGGTAAACGAGCGAAAGAAAATGACTTTTCCGACAGCCGGCTGAGTTTCACGTGGAGGAATGAGACGAGAGCGTGACTTCAGATTGTAACAGACCGGTCCAGAGTCTCGCAACAACAAAAAGAAGCCAAAGAGAGTTTTGTTGAGGAGAAACCGCTCGCTCGTTTTTAAAGGATTTGTAAGTTTCACTTTCATAACTGAGTAATGTTCTCTGCGTGGTAGCGGCTGCTCGGTCCAGGTGTTCGGCACGTTAGAGGCGTGAAGACGATGATTTTCCATTTCCAGGTTTTGTTTTGTTTTTGAAGAGTTTCCTTTTCTCTCGCTCTCGTCTGTGCTGGTGATCAGCCGTGACTTTAAAGTCTTTCTTAAAACTCAACAACAAGAATGTTTGAAAGGAAAAGAAAATCTCACAAATGTCAAAATATCTTTGGAGGAAACAAAATCTCCGTCACCAGCCTGTTGAAAATTAACCTGCAACATCCTGAAACATTTGATCCCTTTGGAGACGAGAACTTCACCCAGAGACGACTCATTCCTCGTGCACTTATTACATTCATATATATATATATGCACATTTCCTGTAGCTGTGCTTTAGCTTAGCATATTACAGCACTTTTAACTCTTTAGATCAAGTAAACATGACGGTTAGCACGACATTTAATTCAGCGTCACAGATCAGGATATAAAGAAAAAGTCTGCAGCCGACTGAACAAACAGTGAAGGTGAAATAAACTTTCAGGTTCATGTCGGTCATATTGAGTCCCGATCGCCCCCTAGTGGACGAACCAGGACCAGCTCGGGTCCTGCGACGGCTCTCGTCAGCACATATACACGTCGTTAAAGGATTAAATAACAAATATATAAAGTTAGCTCTCTTAGTTTCTGATACAGCAGCTCGTCGATCCTCACCGCTTCCTAAAAGCCAAAACATGTTTCGTTGCCAAAGACAGAATCCGTTCTCCCTCCTCGTCCGAATCTTTAACGAGAACAGACGTTTTCAGAGCCAGCGTCCTTTTTTGCAGTCACCACGAGGGCTTGTTGTTTGTCAAAGAGGTGCAGGAGGCGTTTTTGGAACGAGATCCTTCATATCTGGTGGAGCTGCAGCTGTGGTCTGTAATAACAGATGGTTATCAGTGTTTCCTCTGATCTGAGCTCAGAGTAGAGAGAGAAATCCCTCCAGTTGGAGGCAGAAAGCCGCCACTGTCGTCTCTGATGCTGCTGCTTGATTCTGGGTCGAAGGTCGCTGTTGGTTTTCTTTGTGAGCGTAAAATGCTGAACATCAGACAGAGTTTGTGGAGAGGAGCGCTGCACCTTTGTACAGAATGAGGTGGAGAAATAAGTTTGAACACTGAATGAAAGAAGAAGAAGAAGAAGAGATTGTCGAGGACGTGGCGGCTGAGTTGTACGTGGCTGTGAACGTTTCAGATGGGTCGGTATGTTGGAAGCGGTCGACCGCAGGTTGTTTGTTCCTGAGCGATGAAGGTTTGTTTGAAATCACCAACATGAGCCGGAGAGGTTTGAACTTTGGCTGTTATTAGTTATTTCAGCTTCTGACCTCATTTCCACCTGTTACTAACACACAGTCTGTGTCTGCACGTCACACCTGGATCAGAATTAAAACACGAGGTAAAGGTTGATTTAAGATCAGTAAAGCTTCTCGACAGACAACGTGCACGTTGAGTGATCAGAGGTGTTAGCAGAGTTAGCATCGGTGCTAACAAGCTTCTCCACCGACTCTGATCACCTTCCTACAGGCTGAGTAACGTTAGCCGAGTTAGCTTAGCTCCCGGAAACAATCAATAGACATTTATTTGTTTTCCTGAAGTTTCCGATCAGATCAGCTGCAGACGGTGATTAACCAGCGGCGATGGAAGAGAGTGATCGTCATCCACGTGGGTTAAAGACGGGATTTTACTGTGGCGGTGTTACGCTTCACTAAGCTATGCAAAGAAGGGTATTATGGGTAACTGTAGGTCGCGTTGGGCTGATTGGATGATTGAGAAAGTTGAGTTTCAGAGTTAAATCATGATCGCGGTCGCTCGGGATCAGCAAAGACACAGCGAGTGGCGTTGAGCTGTGATTACAGGTTCACAGCAGGTGTTACTGACTCTTTCCTCACGTCTTCTTCTGCTCTGTGATATTTAGCTTGTGACATGTGGCTGCAGATGTTTGGACCTAACGAGCCGGGTGAGATTCGTTTAGTCGTAGCCGTTCTGCTCTGTGTCGACGGTTTGAGGCTGAAAGGACAAAATAACGAGCAGACGAGTTTAAAGGAAATAATAAATCCCACCGTGTAACATAAAATCCTCCACTGAAGCATTAAACTGATGCGTTAATCTCTCGTGCATATCCGTGCTGCATTACGTCTTAGCTTTAAATGCAAACTCCTGGTTTTATATCATAGTATCATAGCTGTACTAATAAAAACATGCATTATATTTAACTAACTGCATGATATCTTCACGTCATGTTCCCGACCCCTGACCGGGTGATGGGGATGTATATCGAAAACAAAATATTCCATCTAAACAAGTTATTTTATCCACTGAATCCTGGAATCAGATTTTTGGAGGAAAGTCAGAGTCTGACGGTGGATGAGTGATTTGTTTAGATGTGGCTGATCACTTCCTCTATGAATGTGTCATTATAGCAGTATATCATATATTTTTGTACATTTTATGCATCATGTATCGTTGCCTGGTAGAGATTTAGAGATTGGGAGGTTTATTCTTGTTGATCACTTTATGGAAGATGACGCGCTCGCTGGTTTCTTCTGTTTGTTAGGTTTTTGTTTACCGACGGTTCAGGGTTTCAAAGGGATCGTGCAGTTTTCTTATCGGTGCAGGAGAAATGATCTCTTTCATGGAAATGTTACTTGATTTAGTTTTTTATCTTGGAATCCATTCGATCATTTCAAGTATGCTGAAGAAAAATGAAATGAATATTATATCTATAGACAGATGTGTTATTTTTGCAAACTACAGAGAAGTTAATCAGTGCAATCTGCTAATTTTAGCATCTAGATTTATTTTGTTTCTCCCCGAGAAGTTTCGGATCTAAAAATCCTTCCAGACATTTTTCTGATGGGAAAGACTCGGCTCCAGATTCACTAACGCTGCTGTGCAGACCGTTAACAAGTTCTACGTTTGAGTTCTGGTTCTGTTCACCAAGAAACATCTGCATGAACGTGACAATAGATTAGAAAGACAATGTTTACTTAACTAAATTAAATCTGAACTCACAGACATTGTTTAAGATTCAGTTTGACTCAAACGTTGAGGCGGCATCGTTATCGCTTTCATAGACGTCCAGACGGGCCTGCTAACAGCTCAGCCGGCTTCATTTTAATGGAGTAAATTAGACAACATCAGCTCAAACAGACAATAAGGTACTTTAGAGGGTTTGATTGTGTCAAAAATGTGCCCGATCTGAACGCAGACACGACGCAAATCCTCTGAGAAATCACAGAAAACAGATGTCCCTCGTAACAACCAAACTTGCCTCAGAAACATCACGTTTCTAAGTTTAATTCAGTGTTGCAGTGATCCAGTGAGAGTTGTCTGTGAACCACGGGGTTCTTTACAAACAGGGACTGCGTATATCCACATCGGCCTTCAACACGAGGTCCTGACGGATGAGTTGGATCCAGTTATTGAACCCACTCGGTCCTGTAACAGCCTGCAGTTTGTGAATCTGGACCTGAGCTGTAACTTCTTCACGGACTGATCAATAATGTTTCAGTCAGATCCCAGAACAGTCTGAGGTTTATGTGTAAATGAGTCGACCCTGCTACTTTTTTAATAAATCATGTTGAATAGATTTTAGCTCGATCAGCAGCAGGTGTTGAATTAAAACAATAAGATATGACATTGTGTTGCACTTTGATCACTGTGTACTTGGTACTATAGCAAAAACGGATTGGCACAGACTAACGTTTGGTACAGAACGATCATTAGAGGTATTTTTCTTTGTGAAATGTTGTATTCAAGAATAACTTTTGTGTGAAACTGTAAGAAAAAACTCGTCCTTCTTGACTGGTGATTAAAAATCTGACTCAAGTCTTAAAGTCTGGGGATGCAGACGAGGAGATGTAAAGGGAGTGAAGTCGCTTCACTGCTGACCTGCCTTATCACAGAATGCTGGACACAAAAAACTGCTTTAAAAATATCTTAACGTGACTTTTCTTCACTTCTCACGACGGACGTTTTTTTTTTTTTTCAGTTTAGCAGCTGAAATCTGCAGAAAAACAAACAGAACAATGAAAAAAACTAAAAAAAAAACCTGAGCTTCTGGTGTTTTCTTCTGTCTGTGATGCGACAGTTTGTATTTTCGTGCCAGTTTTAGAGATAAAGGGTGTCGCGTCCGTGCTCGGCCTTCACGGTGACGGACGTTTCTTGTTTCTGCTAAAAGCTTGGCTTTGATTTCAAAACACACTGATGATTTTTAACCACTAGACGGCGCTGAGGTTCTGGTTCTGCTCCCGCTGGACTTCAGGAGCTTGGTTCATGATCTGGTTTTAGATCTGAACGGCTCCACGCGAGCAGACGGACGAAAATGTAGAGCAAATAGTTCAGTTATCGACACTGTTAGCAACATAATCTCATGAGCGCCAATCAGTCTTTTCTCTGGGACGCTAATGAAGAACTGGAGCTAATAATCAATCTATTGATCGGTTATTCTAAGCATCTGGAAAAGTTGCTGACAGCAGAAAATATTTTACATATTAGCCAATTAATTCAAATTGATTCCAACCTAAAATAATTGTCTTTTGCCTAAATGATCACCTCGTGTGACGGACGACGTGTGGTAAACTGAACCGGTCCGGTCCAGCAGCAGCAGAACCTCAGCGTTCAACTACAGAGCCTCTATTTAATAGTAAACTGTGTGTTAAGATTAATGTTCCAGAATAAAATAAAATGTTTCTATCACCGCGGCTGTGGCGTCTTTATTACTGCTGGATCTGTTGAAGGACTCGACGACAGAAACGTTTTCATTCATGTTTTTTAATAAAGTCGCTCTTCTTCTCTCTGAAGACGTTACATCAAAGTCAACATCAGATCTATAAATTACAACTTATCAGACAATCTTTAAACAACGACTCAGAAAAACAGCCGCTGCTAGTTCTCCTCCTCCTCTTCTTCTTCTTCTTCCTCCTCTCCTCCCTCCTCCTCTTCTTCTTCACCTTCACCTTCCACCTCGGTCTCTGCTGGTCTAACTGCCGGTCGGTGCCCTTGGCTCTGACCTGCACTCGGCCTGTGGTTGTGGGTTTGAATCCCGCTGTGTGTCGGCGGCTCTCTTCTCTCCTCACTGGACGGAGGAAGAGGAGGAGGAGTGGCGCTGCTGGAGGATCCGGGTGGAGGAGTCGACCTCTCTTCATCCTTCAGGTCGGAGCTCTCGTCGCTGCAGACACACGGACACGACTCTTTTTAAAAATGTGTGAAAAGCTTCTGATTGTGAGAGATTTCTGCAGGTTTTAGATGTTTTTGTTCATGAATTATAAAAACACTTTTGCTTAAAAACCAAAATCATAACACACGTTTCCTCTGAGGTCATTTAACACTCACCTCAATACCAGTGAACAGTTTCTACAGCCTAGTCTCTCATATAAATTATAAATATGGCCTCAACTAACAGTTATTTACATTGTGGATTATTTTTAAATGAACGCTGGACTCTACGGAAGCCCTGAGGGTCACGTGAGCATCTAAACTGTTATGAAACGTTTTGCCAAAATAATTTTGCAGGTTCCTTAATTTCTTATTTCATCCGTGAAAATGGATTTTATGTTTCTGTAAGGAAACAGGAGAAATGTCTTCACACGTCTGAACGTGTTTTTTCTTCCTCCCAAATTTTCACAGATGATTTTCAAGACGTGAACTTATAAAGATCATCCTGTCAGAACCTTCTTCTCACCGGGTCATGAACACAGGAGAGAAAACAGTTTGGATCCTCACTTTCTTCCTTAATAATCAGAGACTTTCAAACCCATTCAACGATGTGTGAACAGCAGGTGATTCATTTATTAGTTGACTAATCAAACTGGGTTGGATTAAAGCCCAGAAAAGTGGATCCGCCCGGCGACAGGATTTAAAAAGATCAGAAACAGCTGATCGTCAGTATGAAATCAAACTGTTTGATAAAGTTCTGTGGGTTTGAACAAAGCCTGACCCAACACAAGTTCTGATCTGATCCGCCTTCAGCTCCTCTCACCTGTTCCGAGCTGCAGGTGGAGGCGTGTTCGGTTCTGCTGTGTGCTCGGTGCCGTCGGTCGTCTCCACGTCAGAACCTCCTCCC
>OMLP01023142.1:0-24703 GCA_900302685.1 Spondyliosoma cantharus | reverse complement strand
AATCTGAGGTCAGACCAGCCAAAAAAATGAAGCTGCTGGGTTTCTCTCACTTTCAACACTCCTTTGTCCACTGTTAATAGTAGCCCTGTCCTTCAAAGGAGGCCAGGGACCTTGGCTGATCATCTGGGTCATGTCACTGACTGATGGACTTTCTTTGGGTTAGACTGTGTGTGTGCGTGTGTGTGTGTGTGTGTGTGTGTGTGTGTGTGTGTGTGTGTGTGTGTGTGTGTGTGTGTGTGTGTGTGTGTGTGTGTGTGTGTGTGTGTGTGTGTGTGTGTCTGTGTGTGTGTGTGTGTGTGTGTGTGTGTGTGTGTGTGTGTGTGTGTGTGTGTGTCTGCGTGTGTGTGCGTGTGTCTGTGTGTCTGCGTGTGTCTGTGTGTGTGTCTCCAGCCACAGGGTAAATCCATTGGTTTGTTGTGGAGATATTGAGTATCCAGTCCTGTTGCAAAAGGTAGATACAAGATAGATAACAACTGCGAGATGCAGAATCCCTCACCGAGACACACACACAGTTTAATGCTGTGAGAGTTAGATGTGTTCTGTGCTTTATCCGAGGCTTTGCATACAGGCCTCGTCAGTGTTTATAGAAGCAGAATGAGGACACGTTCTCATAAGTTGACTCATGACATCGTGGGAAAGAAAAGCATCCCAACTGCTTGGAAATGAACGGCAATTGAATCTTTTCACGGGTTGATGAGCGTGAAATCATCATTCAATATGAATGTCTTATGGGCGCACACTCTCAGGGTCATAGCCAGTATAAAAATCCCCATCTGAACATTTATATTGCATCAACAGTCAACACAATCCTGGCAGTACACTTGTTCTTGAATGTTACTCAGTGGAAGCAGAAGAAAGAATCTCAACCTGCTACTCCTTGTAATTTCCCCCTGGCATATGTGTGGAATAACAGCAGCAGTCTAGCATGCAAGCAATTAAAACTTGGACACCCACCATGTTTTTTTTAGTTTTTTTTTTTATCTGTATGTACTCCAGACAGAGCAAGCAGTGCACCCAAACAAAGCCGATTCCGCAGTCATGTGCCCGAGTCTGAATTGAGCCCGTGGGCATGAAGGAAACAGGGAAATGTGAAAAGTGGATATTTAAAAAAATAATCTTTGTATTTAACGGCTGACTCGAGGCCATAAGCCCTCTGTTGTGCTGCTGTGAAGCAATTAAGCCATCTGGAAAACAGCACACACACATACCAAACACACTTGCCTGTGCAAACGTGACAGCTACTGCTAATTCATTATTGTGGACTGGACTTTTAGGCCGCCCATGCTCACACACACACACACACACACACACACTTAACACAGACACAGGATTTTTCCATTTTACAGGGGTTCAGAGCCCACACAATTATTTTACCCTTTGACCTCTGTAATACCACAACTATACTGTATATGTTAATATATGTTAATCCTAATAGGGAGGCTCAGGTTGTCATGAATTTCAGATGCAACTAAGGGGAGAGGGATTTTTTTTCTTCTGTTAAATGGATGGTTTGACATTTGAAGAAATACTATTATTCTCTTTCTTGCTGAGAGTTAGGTGAGAAGATTGATAACACTCATGTTTATACGGTGAATATGAAGCTAGAGTAGGCTAAGCAGGCAATTAGCTTAGCCTAGCATGAAGAACGTACACAGACAACAGCTGGCAGCATCTGTTTGGTTTGGTTTGTAATTATATATAAGTATAATATGTACTGTAAGATTTGGCTGTGGAACTTCTGTGTTGTGTTGGAAGCCGGTTGTTGGTTTATGTTTACAGACTCCTTTTCTGACCGAATGTTAGCTACTGTTGCTCTCTGTTAGCAGAGTGGAGAGATGCACTGAGACGAGGCCCTCAAAAACGTGCTTCAAGTCAAATCATTTGGACTAACATGAAAAAATCAGAGTTCTTTACAAAGAAAACGACAGACCAGCTGCATTAAACAACTTATACAAATCGTCCCCAGGTTTGTATAGGCAACCGAGAGAGACACAGGAAGGTCTTATTTTAAGATAGTAGATCTATGTACTTCTTGGACTCAACAATATCTTAGCATTTACAGTATGTGTAAGAATGCAGATTGCTAATAGATGGGGAAAGTTGCTGAATTTGCTCCCTTCATAATTAGAACAAAAAGTGCAAGCATTTCACCAAAGTTAGCGCTAATTGCTTCTAAAAGTAGCCACCATTAGCTAGTTAGCTAAGGTATCAATGGAGCTAGTAGTCCGGACAGTGAGCTGTTGACCAGGACAGACCAGGGCTAGCATGCTAACTTCAGTATAGATTGCATTAACATGATACTTCGCATCCTGTTGATAATTTTAGTTAATTCTTGAATGCTTACATATTGCATCGTTAATATTGAAGTATATGGACTACAGAGCTTTATTGAATACGCATCAATTACATACATACCTATTACAAGTGGAATTTTCAAGAAATATACAGAACCACTGTCACACTTCCTTGAATTGTACCTCGTCAAACTGGAAAAAAGGGAAAGTTTTCATGAAGTGGTCACAGGTTGAATCGCTTTTGAGGGATAGAAAGTGTCAAATTCTACACATAATATGGCATTCATGCAGTCCAGTATGACCCCGGAACAAGTCTGCCAGAATCCAAAGTCTGGACGGGCTGTATCTCCCAGAGATTGATTAGCACTGTCTGCTTTCACTCTGTGCGTGTGTACAAGTTTGTTTGGCAAAGATTGGAGGACTGCCCATCTCCCTGCTACTGCACACACACACACTCGGAAAGAGTGAGGGAAGGACAGACACAGAGAGAGAGAGAGAGAGAGAGAGAGAGAGAGAGAGCCTTGTTACACTCCTCCTCAGGGATTTGCTTCTCCCCAGGGGTGCTGAGGGAACGGACCTGCTGCCCACGGCTGCTGAATGAAAGGAACGGGAAGAATAGAGGGAATGAATGGACAGAATAAACGAGTGAAGGGCAAGTAGTGGGACTCGTTTGACGGGTTTTGTTTTACCGCTGGCATCGAGTATGCCTCACTGGCAGGTTCTGGCCGTCGGTGCTACCTGCGTACTGATCTGCTTCCAAGCAGACTTAGTGGTGACGGAGAAGCCGCTTCATGCTGCAGCTTTAGGCCAGAGGAAGTCCCAGCTCCAGTCTGCGCCGCTCACTCAGACATGGGGCCGGTCTGCTGCAAGCCGGACAGGCTGAAGAAACAACATCTCCAAGGTAACGGGAAACAGATGCTGGAGATTTTTTTTACTAGAGTAGCTGAGCGCTTGAATAGCTTTAGGACTGATGGAAGCTCAGATATATGTTTAGAGCAACCTTTTTTATGACTTTTGTGCATAGTGTTAAAGGTACTGACTTCTGTTTCTGCCATTAGCTTATTCTTTTTAAGCAGGATACATTATAAATTTTGATTATTTTTTTTTCCGCAAAATATAGACAGCAGAGTGACTTTGTTTGCAAGGTTTTGCTGCAAAATTGGTTCTGCCAGCAATTCACCCACTTCTGCAAAATGTTTTAAAGGTGCACTATGTAGTTTCGGGAAGATATTTTAATCAAGAGAGAAAAAGAAACCAACAAAATCTTCAATAAACAAACTGACCTTAAAGGGCAACACAATTTCACACTGTTTTACTTTGTTTATATTTGGCAGACCCTGCCACCTTACTAGCTATCTAGAACAGTGTTCTGGGGACCTAATTTCCCTCTGAGAACAGCTTGTTTATTCAGCTTTTGTAGAAATAAATATTTCTGAGTTCAAATTTTTTTTCTCAAAACTGCACAGCGCCTCTTGAATAGAAGAGTGGATGAATCGTTACCCAACATAAAGAAAAGTGATATAGCAACATAACAAAAAGCACAACAGCTTTGAAACATCTCCCTTGCCTTCCCCTGCTTTGACCTTGGCAGGAAGTATTCTGACATGCAAATGAATGTCATCCGGCTACTTACGGAATCATTCAGAGATGCTAATAACTACTTTTCTTGGCAGCTGCACACAGTCACTGACACAGTATGACTGGTGGTTCAGTGTCCACTGTACTGTGGGAGCTTGTTGTGTCCGCAGCAGTGCACGCTGGATGATAACCATGAGGTCAGGTCTGAAGAGTGGCTTTAAGGTCAGGCAGTGCTGTGGCATTCCTGCGTTCACTCTGAGGTTATACATGAGGATCCTAACCAGTGTTTGTCATTGCCACTATAATCATGTTTCCAGCACCTTCCTGCAAAAACTAACTCCATTATCATAACACTATAATGACTTTTTGTAATTGTAATTTTCAGTGATTCTTGTAAACCGATCATAAGAAGTCAAAAGTACATAACTTTCTGCTAATCTTTCGTTTATTGTGTTGCTCTGTCTGTCTCTCTCTCTCTCTCTCTCTCGCTCTCTCTCATACATAATACCTATAATAAGGCCGCATAAAGTTAATCCCAAACCAATTCATAGCACCCAATCATCAGTCCCATTATTAATAGAGGACTTTGCCTGAGGGACAACACACACCAGACAGTGTATAAACTCACTGACCTTTTCTTGGCCAGAACAGTGGTTAGAGACACAGTAAAGTTACTGAGAGGTCACAGCTTTCTGTGTGCCTGTTCCACCAACGTGAAGACTTAAATCTGTGCTTGAAGACTCTCTAAAGCAACCATAAAAGAAATGTTCAGCATGTTGGCAAATAGTCTGATAGTTAGAGTTAGATAAGATCAATATCACTCTTTGTGTTTTGTGCGCTGGAGACAAAATTAGCTCATCCTAGCAAAAGGACTGGAAACAGGGGAAGCAGCTAGCCGGACTCCTCCAAACAGTTGTCGTACCAGCACCTCTACATGACTACATAATATCAGCCTGACAACAGTCCGACCTGACAGATGTACAGCGGCGAGAACTGAAATGTCCATCGGGCGCGCCAATTATTTGGTTATTTGTATTATGTGTGGTGTATGATAGTGGACAACAACTGATGCGACATCTTGGACTCCTTGCATCCTGATGGAAAGACTAGCATGTTTGAATTTTTTTAATGACAAACTCTACAACATTTTCAGTAATAATGAGAAATGGAGCACATAGCACCCTCATATGCACACCTGTAAACAATGAGGAAAGATGTTGGTGCAGCGATGTGGAAATGTTTTTTTTTTTATCGTTTGTTTTAATTTGTGTTCGAGGAAGTCGGTCAGTCCTTTCTGATGAAATCACACAGACGTAATGCTATGATTGGGGTCTGTCATGTCACTCAGCCAAGTCCCGGCAAGATTTTACTACTTTATAATCGCCTAATTTGACACAGTGAGCAGCCAAAGATATTGCTCAAGAGTTGCATGTCGTCACATGGACGCATTACGTTAAAAATGAAGTGTAAAAGCCAGAAGTTGTTGTTGATTCACGGGGGGATATGTGCAAAGTTGCACATACAGTAGATTTATTTAGTTCAGTATTTCAATAGTTGGCTATTTTTCTTTCAGTTACAAAATGGCTGCCTAGTGGCTCTGCTAGTGACAGAGGAGTTTAGAGTTGTTTATTCCAGTAACATCCGATACTTTGGTATTTTTTGGTTATTCAGGAGACTTCAAGGATGTCAATTCTGTCTCTGTATGTTAGCTAACATTAGACAGACTGATCTGGGACATGTTAGCTTAGCATAGAAACATTCTGGTTACTCTTTGCTAGTTTGCTAATTTACAGTGCGTCTGTGTGTTTTTAGCTGGCTTGCTAACGTTAGCCATTGGTACATCTTTATTCAGGAAGCATCTGGTTTTCCCTAGAGTATGAGGATGTGTGAACTCGGTTTGTAAGGACTAGGCTAATGAGGAGCTGAGTGAAGCTAACGTTAAGCTAGCTGTTGATGGTCAGTGAACACCTCCAATATGTAGACTGCTAACGAAAGTACTGTAACATGTACTTTAGTTTATGAAAACTTAGTTATGAAATTACCTTTTCAATAAGTATCATGTAAGAGTAATTAATAACATTTATTTAAGAAACTTGACGAATTATATCAAAATTTGATGGCTGTTGAATGCTAATGCTAGCTGCAGTTTTTTCTTGCCACTGTCACCGAGTGTTTGCTCAAGGGGCAACGTTGGGTCTCTAAATAATTTTGCTAACATTTGTTGTGAATTGATGCCATATGAATAACTTGACTAAAAAAATTCATGTTTGAAGGTGCATTACATCACCCGTCTCTCTTCTGATGTTGTTTTCCAGGTATCTCTCCACATATTGACAGTTTAATATGCTCACACTTTGACACCAGAAAGGACTACACCGCTACAAAAATTGCCCGTTCTCTTCCCTGTCTCCCATCTCCCACTCAACAACGAGCAGTCTGACATTTAAGCGCTGAAGTTGAAACGTTGAATTACATTATCATAGCTTCAGTTCTAAATGTCAGACACTCTAAAGGCAGAAGCCTGATGCGCACAAGCTGTAAACATCCAACTGTCTCTCAGGCTCTAATGTCAAACCTCTGTCTGTCGATCGCGATGTGGAAATCAAATTTATTACAGAGACTCTGAGAGGAAAACTCAGTTTGTAGCACGTCTCTGTAAACCCTGCAGTCAGTGTTATCTTGATTGGCTCCGGTAGGGATCTTTGTACTCCTCATCTATCCAGGCTTGGATGTTCCAATAGTCCTGATGTCTGTCGACTGTGTTGGGATTGATTTTAAGGAAGTATTGGATGTAGAGCGTCTCCTCTCTATATTTTCAATCAGACTTTCAATTAGTCTCCTTTCCTCAGGGCATACTGAAGCACTCATTTACCATTATCTTTATATTACTCATTATAATTCATGCACACACTGTACTAATGAGGGCAAAATATCCAATAGTAATGCATCCTCAGTTCCTTATTTCCAAGGCAGCGGAGCACATGTGAGGCCCGACCGCTGTGTGCTGTTCATCATGATGGTGTGAGTTTGCAGAGCTGGGCGACAATGGCACTTAGTTTTATGGCACCGCTGTTTATATTTGGATTCCCTTCTCACAGCTAAATGACTGGGACAACAGTGACTGTGTCTGTGGCAACAACACCGTCCAACACTAATGGCTCAGACAGACGGGAGACAGATGACATATTCTTTAGATTATTTAAATGTGGAACAGAAGAAATCAGTTTGAACACAAACATATTAAGATGTGTTCACTGTAAAATGTGATTCTTAATGGAGAGGTTGATGTTTCACACCATGTTGCTGTTGCATTCTTGTCTCAGCCTGATCAATGTGCATTTAATTCTAGTGTCACAGCCACATATACAGTATATTGGCAGGCAGCTCTGCACACATCACTAATGTTTATGAAGTCTAAAACAAAAAGTAGAAAACAAGGCTGAATCTCCTTCAGCACTCAGTGAAAGCTGCTCTGGACCTCAGTGTCAACCAGCTAGCTGTCCTCAATGAAATATAAACTAGTGCCATTATTACAGGACAGGATTGTTAAAGTACAACTGTAGAGAGCGCATGACATGACAACTGTGCCATCTAGTGGTGAAAATTCTATATAGCACATTGGTTTTAACCCAGTATCAACCCCAAACACAAATATCGACTGGACGTTTTATTTTATTTTATTCTATTTTGTTTAAAAGCATTTATTATTTTTCCACCTGACTCAACAACATTGTTGGACGAAATTGAAGCATCAATTTGTGAACTGATGGAAATATTGTACATGCGTGAGGCTGCTACACCTGTTAAATTCACAAGCTTGTTTTGATGATATGATCTTGCTAACACAACTTTGACTGACCATATTCACAAGCAAACTGTAGCTACATGGTTGTTAACCATCAGTAAGGAAAACGGCGAACTGAATTTTCAGTGCAAGCACGGATTAACAACACGCAGCTCAACTCCTCCTGGTCCTCGTGCTACTCTTGCCATATTGCATGCAAAAAAGAAAAAACCTCATGTTTATCACTATGAGATACACTTATACACATCTCTTGAACATTAACTCACATACTGAGCCATCTTACCTCAAAATATACACCACACTCCTTCCATACCTCACTAAAATCGCAGGTTTATAATTTTGGGGACATTGTGTTTGTTATGCCTCATGAGAATTGAGTGCTCACAAATATGTGCACAAATGTAGCTTAGAAGCCAACTGATTCATCAACCCAATCACCAGAATAAACGTTGGCAGCATGTTATATGTTGAAAGTTTACATTTTTTAACTTTTCCTTTTTATGTTGCTGCAGCACTGTGCTTGCAGTGTGGTTAGGTTTAGGGACCGAAACCACTTGATTAGTGTTACAGGAAAATCAAATGTTTTAACTTAAAATGTCTGTTTTGGTCGCCACAAACAAGGTTGTAACTTGTCTCGAGCTCTCCTTAAAAATATCCGGCGGTCTCTAATGAGTTCAAACGTTGAAACACAGACTCAAACTGGCTTGACATCCACCATCCCTTCCACCTCCTGATATGGAATGGTCATAAACATGTAATGTGAACGTGATATCACACATGTTGTAGAAGTGTCAATATGGTAACCTACATATGACACGTGCAGAAATGTTAGCTGCTAACCTTTTTATTTTGTTGACGGGGCTGGATTCACTCCGCCCCCTGCACTGCTTTTTATACTGTGTTCTCTACTTACTTTCTGCTGTCTCTTGAGAAATATACCTGCTGTCTCTTGAGAAATATACCTGCTGTCTCTTGAGAAATATACCTGCTGTCTCTTGAGAAATATACCTGCTGCCTCAAGGTCTGTCTGCACCAGCCTGGACAGACCAACTCAATATGAGAGTGCTGGCTCAAACCAATAATGGATGCTGTTGTTCTTGAGGCAAAAATATCTCTGCCGTACTCACCTCTACTTTTTTCTCACCCTCCTCCCCTGATTTCTCCCTCCAGGTGGAACAGGAGATAAGGACCGTGCACCGATCAGCCATGAATCCTTCCTGCTCATGGCGAACTCCCAGACGGACATGGATGACTGGGTCAAGGCCATACGGCGGGTCATCTGGGCGCCGTTTGGAGGAGGTAAAGCCAGGCCTTTGGAACCGAAACGCGGTCACTTTTAAAAACACAAGACAGATTTCATCCTTCAAAAGCCTCAGAGGAGAACGGGCAGCAATTAAGATCTCTGCAAATTGATTACAAAATATACCAAAACATACAAGACAGGTTGAGCAGCCACAGAAAGGACAGACTATCACTTGTTCACAGGGTTAAGATTGTGTTCGGTGTGGTTGAAAGGACAGCAAACAGCAGTTATGATGATATTTTATTAGGATTTCTATGTTAATTTTCATAGAAAGACATCATTGACATCATTCCTTAAATGCCTTGTCCTAAACCAGGAAGTCCTCATTTCATTCCCACACTATACACTCCAGAAATCCCACAACACTTCTTGAAACAAGATATTGCTGCTGAAACTGAAAAAGCTTACAGACCACCTCTCCGGTGTGTCAGTGTCGTACTGTGTGGGTAACAAAACTTGAGCCGAGTCATGAAAAGTATCACCTACCCCTGCTGTGCCTCATCCATAGCCCGCAGTTAATTCTCACCCTGATGTGTCTATTTCTGCTGTCAAGCCGCTGTACCTGACGGGGGATTTGCTGTCAGTCCAGATCAGCGTTGCTTTGAATTCAGAAATAGCGGATAAAATGCTCCTGTTGGGTGTCTTTCAGTACTGTGTGGTGACTCGTACGCTATGAGGACGCTGGACGCAGTTGAGATTGTTTTAGTTTAGTTTTAATCCAGTCGAGCTGAGTTTCTTTAATTACGTAAACGACTGTTTTCCTCTCCGTGCAGCACTGAGCCTGTAGTTAATTCTCACCCTGTCTGATCTGGTCCGCCCGTCTAACTAGTGTACTTGAAAGGAGGCCAGAAATATAAGCAGGCCTGTCTGGGTGTGAACTGGGACATACGGAGCAGCTGAACAGCCTGGTGTTGGGTTACAAAGGAGCCTTATATTAATAGGGGGATACATGTAGAATAACACGCCGATGATATAGTGCATGACATCACTGGTCTCATTTTAAACTTCATTTGGTGTCAGCCAGTAAATTCTCACATCAACAGCCCATCAACTGATTTTCTGTTGGTCAGCTAATTGACAGATGAAGAAACACAACAAGGAGAGGGCCAATCCCTAAAGTGACGGGGAGGACTTTTGATTTGAGGTCCTCGAGTTTAATACTTATTCATATTTTCTTCTAATGTTGATTTAAAATTACGGTTACACAGCAAATCATCCAAGAATAATCATCCAACTCTATATGGGGGCATGAGATCGTGGCCAGAAGTTAGGCACATCATTGGTTGTTTGTATGATTTAGACCAAAATGAGTGTTTTATTGCCAGTTGTATTTCTATATTCATGTCATTTTTATTATTAAATATTTTCAAAAACACATTATTTATACCCACAGATACACTTTCATACAAAAGAATAGCAACTCTCTAGTCTTTACAGAGATTGTTTTTTAGAAAAATGTATACTGGCTACTCCCCAGCGAGGAGTTCCTCATCAGAAATGGAGTTTTCTTCCTATTTTATTTGATTTAATTTAGCTCTAAGACAGAGTCAGATGATCAAAACATGGTGACTAAACTCTTTGAAACAAACAAAACACAAAAAGTGGATGGTACAGCAAGCTAACTTACTATACTTAAATAACTACTGTACCTAAACTAAGCTACTATTAGTGTAACTCTTGTTGGCCTATAGCTTCAGAGATTTACAAGTTGAGCTGAAGCCCAACAGATGATTTCTTTCCTGAGAATGTAGTAAACTGTCCTAACAATTATTTTAAAATCGGTGTTTACAAATCCCATTTTCACTCTTACTTGCAATGTGGCTTGAATAGTGGTGGTCAAAATGTGGTTAATGTAGCTTTGGGATTAGAAATTAAAAGTCAGAATTTTAAAATGTACAATATTAATGAATATATTACTGAATAAGAAGCTGTTCCATAGGATAATACCACTGTCCCAGAACACTGTTTGAAGCTACAGGGTCTGCCAAATATACACAAAGTAAAACAGTATGAAGTTGTGTTGTCCTTTGAGGTCAGTTTGTTTGTTTATTCAGTCATGAAAACAAAGAGAGTATGTTTATTTAGATATTTTTTTTGTTGCATTTCACACTATTTTGGGCTTTCCTAAACTATTTTTAAATTGCAAACAAATTCATAATTTCTAGCCAATTTGTTGTTCATATGGTGGGGGTGGGGGACCAAGCTGTGGGGGCCCCCTAAATCCCTGCTACACCCCAGTTCACAGATGTAATACATTTTCTTTTAGAGGGAAGAGCAGAATCAAAATCAGCAACATTTAGGTGGATGTAATGTGTTATCTGCTGGGCCACCTCATGTCATGTGCCCAGCCTCCCTCTCAGATTCACAGGGTGAGGGGTGTCTGTCTCTCAGTTCTCAGTCCAGAATAGATCTGTCGCCAACTTATAGACCTGTCGTTAACAGCAGCACTGCGGTCAGAGCACACTGACCCCCGTCAGCTGTCACTTTTCTGAAGTCCTCGGTCGGTTCCTCCAAACGTAGGTCGTTTCTGCGGCACAGAAGTTTGTGAATGCAGGATTAATCTACCAGTGGAGTCAAATGCCTGAGCCGGAATGGATGAATTTGGTGAAATGTGGGTTTGGGGTGTATGAGAAACACTCTCTGCTGCTTTGCAGCTCCGGTTCAGTGAATTACTACCATTACTGTGAGCTGTCAGGAAGCTGCGACTGCTGCAGCCAGTCGGCAGGTAACAATCAAGCCAGTTCACCATGTGATACCATTGCCAAAGCAATTTTCTTCTACTTGCAATTTTTGATTTTTTTTATGTAGGTCTGTCTGTTATACACTTTTTACAGAGCTGCCAATTTCTTCTTTGCTTTTCTTTGTGTCTGCATAACTGGATTCGTCCATCTGTAATATTCAAAGTGTCTCACAGATGCAATATACCTAAGATATACATGTTATAAAGATAAGAAAGTATTTAAAATATAATATTGTGATACCTCTATTTGTTCCAAGTGCCTTCAGTGGACGCATGAGTGAATAATCTGTTGGAACTAATCTGTTGGAACTCCAATCAAACAAGTGAATATGTTTCCTCCATCTGTCACCAGGGATATTTGGTCAGCGCTTAGAGGACACAGTGCAGTATGAGAAGAAGTTTGGCCCCCGGCTGGCCCCCCTGCTGGTGGAGCAGTGTGTGGACTTCATCAGGGAGAGGGGCTTGGACGAGGAGGGTCTCTTTCGGATGCCAGGACAGGCCAACCTGGTCAAAGAGCTGCAGGAGTCCTTCGACTGCGGCGACAAGCCTCTGTTTGACAGGTAGTAATAAAAGTACAATAAAAAAAGGAAAACAGTATAAAACTGTGTCATCTTTTAAGGTCAGTTGTTTATTCGGGTACAAAAATGAAGAGTTTGTTTATTTTGTTTGTTTTAGGCATAAAAGAATCAGTCAGTGAAGATCTTTCTCTTCTGATTTAAATACCCCTAAACTACGTAGCGCACCTTCAATGATGGATCATCCACTGACAGCTTTTACGTGCTCTGTTGCAGTAACACAGACGTCCACACGGTGGCATCCTTGCTAAAGCTGTACCTGCGAGAGCTGCCAGAACCAGTCATTCCCTTCTGCAAATATGAAGACTTTCTAACCTGTGCACAGCTTTTGGCCAAAGATGAGGAGGAGGTATGTGCAGCGTACCCTGTGTGTGTGTGTGTGTGTGTGTGTGTGTGTGTGCGTGCGTGCGTGCGTGCGTGCGTGCGTGCGTGCGTGCGCATCTAACAATCTTTCAATCTGTCATTCATCAGGGGGTCCAGGAGCTTGGCAGGCAGGTTAGCACTCTACCTCTACCTAACTTCAACCTCCTCAAGTACATATGCAAGTAAGTCCGCTGTCGTTTGTTCCCTCTGGATATTTTATTCCATATTGTCCTCAGTTTTCAAGAATGATGTCTGGCTCTGCTTCAGTTTTTAACTTTGTTATCTCTCCTTAGGTTCCTTGATGAGGTCCAATCCCACTGTAATGAGAACAAGATGGGTGTCCAGAACCTCGCCACAGTATTTGGACCAAATATCCTTCGACCCAAGATGGAGGACCCAGTAACTATCATGGAAGGTAAACAACAAACATGATCATCAATTTACTGTGTTGCAGAGTCTACTGATGTTAGCATGCTGAACAGCTAGCCCCAGCACATTCTTCCACGCAACATCATATTTTACTTTAAAGGCGCAGAAAAAAAATGGCTAAATTTATCCACAAAATATATTGAAACAATAGTTTGAACTTTATGATATCCATATATTGTGTTGCAGAACTAAACATGCTAAAAAAAACTAGCCCCTTCCATTACAACACTGCTGTGGCACTCCCCCCGGTGCACTGAGCCACCAATCTGGACCACTAGATGCACGGCTAATCAAGCTAATGGCAGTTAAGGTTAGCAGCAGTTAATGGTTATTTTAGCAATATGCTGCCAACTGTTCATTTTTTTTGTATGAATTTGAGAGGTGGCCAATTCTTACATATCCCACCTTTAAGTGCTGATAGTCCAGAATCCACTGTACTTTCAGCTGGGAGACGTGTGTGAGTGCCAAATTCTCTACATTTTACGAGCTCTCTTTTTTCAGTCTTGTAAATAAACTGACAAAAATGTAAAAAAATAAAAATAAAAATGTTTTTACATCTATTGTCCTACTAATAGGGCCACTTAACTCTGTAGCTAGCTGCCATTTGTAGCCAATTTGATCGTTAGCCACTGCCATAGATAGCTACAAGATAGCAGTTACTCTGGTGATATGATGCCCCCTATATCTTTGGAACTTTCTCTGAATTCTTGCTGTACTTTACAAGTTGCACCTTTAAACATCAAATGACACCTTGTAGTAAACTTGCTGAATGTGCAGGATAAAAACTGAAATAATCCAAGTCCCTCAATGATATCCTGTCTGACTGTGATCCGTAGGCACCTCTCTGGTACAGCACCTGATGACAATCCTCATCAGGGAACACATCCGTTTGTACTCAGGGAGGGACCAGGAGGGACCCATGGCACCCCAGACGGAGCTCCCTCTCCAGGGACATCAGCTCCAACATCGCAGTCTGGGAGCCTGGATCTCAGAGGAGGACCTCCCCAGCTGCCCGGTCTCCAACCCCGACCAAGAGCTGCACAGCAGCGCCTCATCCCTGGATGCCAAACTGTGTGCGGCCGTCACTCCAACCCAGACCCCAAACCTGAACCCAGGACCAAAGTTGGGCTCTTCATCAGGGAAAGGAGAGACGCTGGTCAGCCCGAGTAAACAAGCCAAGACCACTCCTTCTTGGAAGTACTCCTTCAAAAGCTCTTCAGCTCCTCGTTCACAGACACAAGCCAAGCAAAGTAGCAGCGGCAGCTCTGTGGCTGATAACACTAGTGTATCTTCTGGTGGGGGAGGAGGTGGAGCTGTTGGTGGTGGTGGCGGTGGAGGTAACTGGCTCATGAACGGTTTGTCCTCCTTGAGGGGACACCGTCGCACGTCGTCAGGCGAGCGGTCTGCCCGGGATCGCGACTCCACTGGCTCCTCGCAGAGACTCTCCACCTACGACAACGTCACCTCTTCCTCCAGCATGGGGAGCGTCCCAAGTGTATCCAGCACACCTTGGTCCACATCCTCCTGCGAAATCTCCGTCCCTGACTCAGGAAGTGAGCCCTCAGCCAACCAGAACTGCGGAGTAGGAGGTGAAGGTGCGGACAAAGGGGAGTGGATGGAGAGCCAGAGGGAGGCCGACAGAGGAAGGGATGGAGGCATGACGACAGACCCGAGCTCTGAGCAGGACAGTTGCGAGGCCATGGAGCTGTGCAGTAGCAGCGCAGCCTGCAGTGAGAACGGAAACATGGCCCTGGCAGCAGGGGTGCCGTCCATTATCATGTCCGAGGACGGAGATGGGACAAATCTAACTCTGAGCAGTTTGGTGGAAGGACTGAAGGACGAGTTGAGGAAGCAGAAGACTTCATATGAGGCCAGGATCCAAAAGTAAGTCCGTGTTCCTTGATTCCTAACATTTGTCATGACGGTAAATAGGATTATAAAGCTGCAAAAATTGGGACATACTTGTGGGGGGGTCATGTAAAAATTTCAGTGGTTCAACAATAAAAACGTATCTTAAAAAAAAAAAAAAAAAAAACACAAAACTTGGAGCCATTGTTACATAATGGCTTATATTTATATTATCATTTACAAATATTTAGTAAATCATGTGGTGTGTGACAGTGGATGTGATGGTATCAGATTTTTCAATCACATCCTCAAGTCAAGTATTTTCTGTTTGCTTGCTAGTGAATACTTACTATCAGTTTTGCATTCCTCTTTCAAACCTGCACTAGACATGTTTTTTGCCTTAATGTGTTATTATGAAGTGAATGTTGACTGCACAATATAATGAATATAGAATAATGACAACATCAGTGTTCACACTGGTTCCATAGAAGCCTCACTTTCAATATGCAGTTTTGTCTGCTGCTGCCACAAATACTCCTGGAAGATGAAGGCTGTCCGGAGATCCGGTCGGGCTGGCAGCCTGGCACCATTTCTGTCAATTTGCTTTCATGGCCATTATTGACTAAATGAATAAATAAACTCACATTCTGTCCTGTGTTGTCAGTGAAAGCTACTCTGTGGAAAACAAAAAGCAATCTAGTTGTCTCTGCAAAAGCTGAGCCAATAATAATAATCCCACTTGGAAACGCTAGGAAGGAAAGCTTCGATTTATTTCCTGAATGCTGAGGATATCTTAACAGCACAGTTTATTTTGGGGAAACAGGTCAACTGAAATATCTCCACTCTCTGTCTTTAAGGGTTGATTCAGAAAGAAAAACGTCTCATTAATCTCAAGCTGTATCTACATTAGTACTGCAGACACCTTTATGTGCCTAGATAATGTACAGTTCCCAAAATAATTTCTATTTACACATCTCAAAACCAGAGCAAACATCACCTAAACCATCTTAGTTTTATTAGATACCTGTAAAGTACGAGAATTGTTTCTTCTTTTGTTTTTTTTGTAATTTGAGTGAAACTGGTCCGTTGCCCTTTTGGTCCTAACCTTCGCTGTGTATCCAAGATGTAAAGGTGAAGTCACTGACCTTTGCCTTGTGTCCGTGTTGTGCTGCCTCCCCTCAGACTCGAGGAGTCCAGCGCTGCTCTCTGTGCGCAGATGGAGCGCCTGGAACAAGAGATGGAGCAGGAGAGGAAGAAGCAACGCATGCTGGAGATTAAACTACGAAACTCCGAGCGGGCGCGCGAGGACGCAGAGAACCGCAACCGGCTCCTGGAGAAGGAGATGGAGGATTTCTTCTCCACGCTGGGAGATCTGGCCCTGGGTGCAAGGACTAGTGACATTTGACACGGCAAGGCCACATCAGGGTTTATGTTTCGGTGTTAGGTGTCTTACAAGGGCTCACGTCCTCCATGGTGCATCAGGGCGTTCCTTCAGATGAAGAGTAAAAAAATAAATAAATAGAGGAACTAGACATACCTGTTTGCATTCAGGACAAACTCAAACTGAAAGGTGGAGTTGAAGGATGCAAATATCAAACTGGAAATGACAGTCTCCATCTCCACGGAGCACCAACTGGTTTTGACTTTCGTACGCATGCTTGAAATGGACCGTTAAGATGAGAAGACGGCACTCCTTGACGAGTCCAGTGTTTGTCTTGTGAAGGCAGTGTTTTAACAGTGCAGGTGCCTGTATGTATGTGACTGGTGGAACATAATGTAATTTCTCTGAAATTCTCTAGACTGGAGAGCACTGACTTCTTCAACCACTATTGTACAAGGACATGACCAGAATGGATTTCTTGCTGAAACTGCAAGACCCGATAGAGACGTTAATGCTGATTTCTATCTTTATCTGATATTAATCTTTGAGGAATACGTGCTACATTTTGGGGAATACGCTTGCTTTCTTGCCAAGAGTCTGACGAGAAGGTTGATACCACACTTTAGCAGGGTTCTTTTTAGGCAGCGCTAGGCTAACTCCTCCCACTGTCCTCTATCTTTTCGTTAAGCTAGGCTAACCGGCAGCTTGCCGTAGTGTCATCATTTACATACTAGCATTTTATATTTTCTTAGTTGAGTTGTTATTTTTACAAAGTTTTATGGGAGTTCTATCCTTTATGCAAAGCTAACTTGACTGGCCTTTGCTTTATCTTCATATTTAGCAGGGTTTTAAATCCAGGCAGCGCAAGGCTAAATTTTCTGACAGTTTTCCACCTTTATGTTAAGCTAGGCTAACTGGCAGCTTGCTGTAGCTTCACTCACTTATTAATATGTAATATCTTGTTTGTTCAGTTCATAAAATGAAATGTAAGTTGCTGCTAGCTGTCTCCCTGTTTCCAGTTTATGCTAAGCTAATGCTAAGCTAATTGCCATACTCAAGTTTCATACTTCAGCGTACACATGTGAAAGTGGTATCAATCTTCTGGTCTTGATCTCTGGAAGAAAGTGAATTAATGTATTTCTTAAGATGCCATGCTGTTCCTTCAACTGTAGGGTCAGTTCAACCAAATGATAAAAAAACAGAATTTCTCACTTGCCCGTTTTGGTTGCTAGCTACTCAAATGTCTCTCTTTGGACAGCTTTTCGAAATAGGAAGA
The DNA here is from genome assembly GCA_900302685.1 of Spondyliosoma cantharus. NCBI lineage: Eukaryota > Metazoa > Chordata > Actinopteri > Spariformes > Sparidae > Spondyliosoma > Spondyliosoma cantharus. The sequence continues at coordinate 7,111 of OMLP01023142.1, read as the reverse complement.
GTTTACTTTTTCTGAACATCTGGTCTTTAATACTGTGAGCACGAACAACAAAATTCACCTCTATTTTTAGCCTATTAGGTTTACAGCTGAAATGTCATTGACGGCTGCTCAAAACCTGTGGACAAATAAAATTATTTGCATGGCTCGAAAGTACAAGCGGTACTTGAGAAAATTCGTTTTTTGTGAATCTGAGTGAACTGACTGTTACTTAAACTGTGCAATGGTGGCTTTAGCAGAAGTTCCTTCACTTGCATTTATCCTCCTGCCCTGTTTTTGTACTGCAGACATTTTTTTCCTGAATGTTTAACTCTAGAATCACATTTGTATATTGTAACACAATAGCAGGTTTAGACGACTACACTTTCCAGTAACAGGTGGAACCTCTGCAATAGCTGCCTCCGTATTTTCTTGTCCTCAGGCCCGTCCAGTGCCTCTCTCGTCACCATCTACATGGTCTCCATTTGATGGCAAAGCCTCAGTCTTCGGTTAACTCCGACCCTCACAGATGTCAGTATACCTTTAATGTACAAACAACAAAACAGGGACAAATGAAGCATTTTCAACTTGGCGCATGCTGCCTTGAACACAGGCCACGTGGCTCAGTAGGTGAAGGCCACTTACAGTACTCAGTTAATACCAAAGCTGGACCGCCTCAGCTGTTCGCTCACTAAAGATCAGAATGGCCTGCCTGGAAGCCATGTTGATTTTGGCACATGAAGCTGAACACTGCCCTCAAAGAAACAATGGAATTTCCTGGTTGTGCCTTCAGGGAAGTGTTTATAGGAAAAAAAATGTAGTGTTGCTTGCTTGTCCGGAGATGTAGTGCATATATTCGCGCATAGTCGACACAGTGGCTGCATTGTATTATTTTCTTTTATTTTCAAATGGCAGCAAACTGCTGAAGATGAGTAACTTGATCTCCCTAGATGGTGCCAATTCTTGTGAAAGTGAATCGTGAAAATTGAATGGAAGTTTTGAATTCAGAATGTATCCTCGTAGTGAATGTAATGTGTTGTTGATGAAGCCAGCCCGATGAAAAAATAATGTAAACGAGGAGAGTAAAAAATAAAAAAGGCAAGTCACTCATGGTGTTCAGTTCATCCAGTTCTGTAACCCATTACTGTGACCTCAGTTCTTATCAATGCTGGACATGTGATATATTATGGGATGTATCACACAGACGCGCATCGCATCAGGAAGCTGTGACGTGCTGCGTGTGTGTGGATCCGGTCCACTGAATTATTGACATTTTTATCTTTCCCAAAATGAAGAGTTGCAGATGTCTCCCTTGTGAGAATTGCATGTGGTTACATTGTTGAAAATGTCTTATCACCAATCAGAAGAATGTCCAGAAGAGACAGTTAATTAAAAAATAAAGGGCACGACAGACGGTATAATTACAAGTGAAAGTGTGCTTTTGGTTGGACAATGTGACTGTATTTTTCCTTTTTATATTTTATAAAGCAACATGAAACCAGTGTTGTTTCGTTAGCCTCTTCAGTTGCACAGGTTTACATGGGAGTTGTCCTTTTCGACTTTACCTCCTGTGAACCGTCACTATCACAGTTGACGTTATGATGGTAGAAATCTATCGCAGGTTCTTTGATTCCAACAGATGCATTTATTTTCCTTTCTATGTGTGTGTCATGGCGAAAGGCTCAATGTTTCTTATTGCTCTGCTGATCATCTATGGTGCTTATTTATTATGGATTTCCACTATTGTAATGAATGGACATGTATGGGAATAAAGGTGAATAAGATCATCTGTGAGACATGAGTGAACCTGAGTTCTTGAGGTATGTGATTTTCCGCTCAAATAATCTAATAGTTTTTTAAAAGATTTCAGTCAACTATGACATTAGCGACGAGGACAAAGGGACAAAATAATGATGAAATGGGTGCAATGTGTAAGAATTGGCAATTAGCGGGTTAGCTCAGTTAGCCCTGCAGGTAGCGATTTGCAGCTGCTTCGACCAGCACCTACCTCTGGAACCTGAGCCGCACCTCTTTAGGTACATCATAGTATTATGAGAAAGAATGCGCCAGGGCTAGCCAGTTAGCATGCTTACTTAGGTAAGTATCTGCAACACAATACATAAACGTAGTTGACGTCACATCAAAATTATGATTTTTTTCACATTCTGTTTTAAACAAAAAAATCTTTTCTAAAGTTCCTGGAAAACTGAATTGAGCAATGAAGCGATGTGATGTGTCATTACAGGGAAACAAAACAGACAACAATAGATCAAAGTGTATTTCTTTTATTTGCAGTATGTGTTTTTGAATTTTTTTTCTTTTTTTTTAAGATGTGGCATCATCAGATCCCAGTGCATGTATTCTAGTAGTGCACTTCTTCGTTGGTTGCGGTTTTTTGGGACGCGCAGATCCAGGAATTTCTTAAAACTACTTGCATGGCTGGATTCACTAGCAAACATTACAAACCAGCACCATACATATAATGATTTCTTGTAGGTATTTACTCATCTTTTTTGTGTTTATTAACATTGTCCTTACCGCGTCCCCAAATCAGAAAATCTGTTGGCCATGTCGCGACCGCGAGAGCTTCCTGTCTCGGCGTCGAACCCCAGGCCGACAGATTCGTTTGGCGGGGTAAGTCTTGATTACGTAACATCATGACTATAAACAAGTCACAGAAATAAAAATTGATCTTATTCATAAAAAAGGAAAACATGGATTGACAGTACCAAACATTTTCTTTACCTTCAGGAGACAGCTAACAAAAGGCTAGGCCCATCACATACTACTAGCACAGTTTGCTGAAGGTATTGCACATTTAGTTTCAAAACAAAACAAAACAAAAAAAAGAACAAAAAATACATATAACAATTCTCTTACTTCTAGGTGAAGTATACATAATGTACAAAACTAGAAGTCTGTTGAAACCAACAAATAGTACACTTTCAAATAAATAAATAATGGAATCTGTTATTCACACGTCTTCGATAGCTAATTCTGCAGGCGACTAAGTATATGCAAGAACTGGCAGAAATTCAGCGTGAGGTAGTTCATCAAAGCCGACTTAAATCAGAATGACATTTGTTTGGAGAGATGCAGTAATTATATTTAAAAAAAAAAAAGCAACAACAACCTAAGAAGAAAAAAAAGAAAATATACTCCAATTAAACCCCCCAATGTTGGGCTGAGAAAATTAAGAGCACTTTAGACAACAAAGTCTTTTTTTTTTCTGATTGGTAACTTTAGCTAAAATGACAAATGGGCTAATACAACAAATGGATACACACCACAGATTTTCTCCCTTCTTACATATGTGACACTGCTCAGGTCTTTACCTCTTTGTTTGTCAAAAACACTACTGCACATTTACGTTTTTTTTGCTGTTGGAATCTACAGTGACTGACTGCAGATTGAATTTAGTTTTGTAATGTACAGCTCTGGCTCTGCAGTTTACTCCACTGCAGTTTACTAGCACACCATCAGTGCTCAATACCCAACTCTTTCTTTTCAATTCTCTAAAAAGACAGTGGGGATCCAATGGCACCAGCTGTTCGTAAGTTGACACTTGAAACCAAAGTGCGACATTTAGCCTTGCGACACTAAAATGGGTTGCACCACATAAACTACTTCTTATATAGAGATTAGCTTGTTGTTTCAATATCAACACCCAGTGACTGCTGGGTTTCCCTGTTGCATAGCCACTGTTAGCACATTAACTGTCATTTAGCTAACTGACAAAGCTAGCATATATTAACTGTGGCGCAGCAAACTGTCAAAGCTAACATTAGCTTGCTCATATACCCAAAGTTAACTGTTGCGTAGCCAATTGACAATGCTAAGGATTTCATGCTAGTTTATTACATTTAACTGTTGCATATTGACATAGCTAACATTTGCTTGCTAATATTTTATATATTAACTGTTGTTTAGCTTAATGACATAGATAACATTGTTTGCTAATATATTAATGTTAACTGTTGTATAGCTCTTTGATTAAGCCGAAGTTTCTTTGCTAATATTTTAAAAGTTAACGATAGTTTAGTTTGTTGTAAAAGTTAACGTTTGCTTGCTAATATATTACCTGTTTAGACTGAACAGTGAAAGAGGTAATGTTATGTGGTCGTTTGTCTGAAATACACTTGTATAAATGTATAATTACCAAAATAATAACACAAAATACTTCAAATTAGAAAATGTGCATTAGTGTCAGACTGAATTAACCAAATAAATGAGTGATACAGTGTAAAGAGAATATTTCTCTTGTATATTAATTCTGATACACGCGTACTCCATTGTTGCCGTTACTTCCACTGTCATTTGTAAAAAGGAAACCTACCTATATCTAAAAAGAAGTTTAATACTGTTTTACTGATTTATTAATACAAGTTATTTTTGGAAGTTATTCTAAGTTACAGCTTTTGATGCTTCAATAAATTCCATTTTACATTTACATAAATTTTTCATACGAGTTCTACAAAACCAATTTACCCATTGCTAAGTATCTCATGGGCTAGTTTTAATGTTTTAATGGTGCAACCCAATTACTAGCTATATTTTACTTTGGCAGGACACACACCCACTAATGGATTTACGAATAGCTGGTGCAAGTCCAGAACGGATGAGCCACAGTGCGGTAGTAACAGAAATCATGTCGTTAAATAAATGGTTCTGTCCTTGTTCAGTCTTACATATTTGGCAGACGAGTTGCAGGTTGAGCACAGCACAGAGCTACAGTAGCATCATGCTACAGTCTAAAAGACAAACTTTTTTTTTTGCGACTTTGCTTTGAGCTTCCCAGAAAAACGACTTAATCACCGACCGAGACAGGTTCTAGATGGACACGGTAATATTAATGCCACTGCTGCAAACATCCACAACACCCGCTCATGATCCATGACAGTCCAATACATCCCGACTCTGCCCGACAGAACGGGCGCCTAAAACTTGCGAAATGTTGAGCAAAATATCTAAATTGAAAAAAGCATGTTTAATTCATTTACTATGATATTCATGATATTCTAATTTTAACAAACCGTTTGCTTGGATGGCTTTAGGCTAATATAGCTCGTTTTAGCTAACTATGGTTAGAGCATTTTTTTTCAGTTAGTAGCACATGTGTTGATTAACTTAAACACACAAGATGGATTAAACAGGAACACTGTGGTTGTTTGGCTCTGCCTCTCAGATATGTCTTCGGAACTTAAGCATCAATTTACCTTCCGACAGTTACCAGTATCCAGAACCATCGCAAAATACTGACAATGACGCCAATGATAGAGTTCACTCTCTAAGTTTGATCCAGCAGTTGAATTTCAACACGTCCATCTTGTCAAATCTTCTCTCCCAACAATCATCACACTAAATTAGTACTCGAAGAAAAAGCCAAAAAACTTGTTATTAACCTAGATTTCGGTTGCTGCCACTGCAAAGAAACACTTCTTTTTTTTACTTTGATGAAAGACCTTTGATAAAACTGCCTCCTCTTTCTGAAATGACTCAAACACGTGCTCAAGCATCTCAACGCATACGTCATCACCTTCTTTACCCTGCAAGACACCACAGTCTCCCGCCCGAGGGTCAAAATCAAAAACAAGTAGAAAAATATACAATACATTTTGTGAGAACTACAACCCCCGTCGCACATTATCGATTTGATATGGAAGCTACTGTTGTTATCCAGACGCCATGAAAACCTACACGAACACACTTCCTCCCGGATACTCAGGAATGAATGACAAACAACAGGCACTTTTCCTTTCCAAGCTAAATTAAAAAAAACACACTCAAAAAGGGCACAATTATTGCATACCATAAGAATAATTTGATTCTTTTGACTCTGGTTGTTTGTGCTGCTAAGTTTTAGCTCCTTTGAGTTTTATTCACAATTGCAGGCAAGTCTGGTACACAAAGAGTTTTGGCGATGTTTTTAGAAAAAAATCACTTTCAAATTTTCCAAATTCAGAAAAAAAACAGTACATTACTAATAACAGGATCTGGTTGTAGGAAGCAGACATCTTTTTGCACCGTTCCATCAGGCTGCAGAACTACTATCCCTTCCAAGCCGCCGAACATCCAACACATTCACATGCGTTCTCAATAACACGATTCCCTACATGACTCAAGCACATTCTACCAACACCGCCACCGACTAAAACAACCCCACACGACTCTCGGTAAACCTCCCAAAAGCGCCACGAAATTAAACATTCTCAAGTCCTGAAAAACTGTGAAAAAGCAAGCCGGTGGAGAACGTATCCCAGTCCTCCAAAAGCAAATACCACCACCTCCAGTTCATGTCACACAGCCTGTTGCAGACAAAGAGGAAGAGCTAACTTTAAAGCACTTTTAAAAAAAAAAAATACAGAAGACAGTCATCAAAAACAAAACCTCCACGTTGTCCTGCGGGACCTCACTGTGCCATTATCAATCCCAGAAGCTGAAATGTTAGAAGGTAAAAATGAATCACATGGTCGAGCGAAAATCATTTTGAAATCCTATCACGTCGGAACGGGAAGTGAAGAACGAGCAAATTATAAAGCTTTCATTAAAATCTTACAATGTAGGAAGTAGTAGTGACTCACAAGAAAAGACCGTTTTTTTTTTTTTTACAAGTAAATCTACAAGATCTCAGTTCAAATGAGTGGATATGCCGTATGCATTTAAAACAGTATCCCTGTGACGCGAGATAAAACAGAGAAGGGGAGTACTAAGACCGTACGTTCGTCAATTCAGTTATGTTTCGATGGCTCACTGCAAACTTGTTTCGAAGATAAAACTACATCTACCATAAAATCTGTACAAACTCAGTCTACATTTATATGGCAAGTTGTAAAAGCAGTAGCTTACAAGTGAAACAAATGACTTTCAACAGAAAAATAGATCACATTAAAACATTGTACAGATATTTCTTTAAATTCTCACTGTCGGTTAATACAAACCGGAGCATCGTGAAATCATAAAAATTCTCTTATCATCATCTTAGGTTTCTGAAAAAAATTAAGAAAATGCCACAATAAATTACAGCTAGGACTCAAAACCAAACCCTTTTTTAAAAAAAGACTAAAACCGTAATAAAAAAAAAAGGAAAGAAAAGAAACAAAGATCTGTCCTTTCAGAAATCAAAATATTTCTCAAA
>OMLP01023141.1:0-15108 GCA_900302685.1 Spondyliosoma cantharus | reverse complement strand
TTTCATTACATAACAAATCATTAGGTAAACATTTACTAATGGTTAGTTTGTGAATATTTCATAATTAACTAATCAGTTGTAGATGACTTACAACATATTTGTGATATGTTAACATCATTCATTAATAATAAAAAAAAATTCTTATAATCACTTTGGTTGGCTCTTGGCTCACAAGTCATTCATAATATATCAACAAATCATTAAGTAATCATTTACTAATGATTTGTTCATGAATCTTTCATGGTTAACAAATCATTTGTAGATGACTTACAACATATTTGTAATATGTTAATTTAGTATTAACTAATTATTTACAAAGGTTTATTAATGTTTTGTTCATGATTTGTTCATCATTAACTAATATCTTATAAAGGACTTACTAATGATCGTTATTATAAAGTGTTACCAAAAAATGTCCTATCGTAATAATAATCTACAAAGCAGGGCAGAGGATACAAAATGAAATTGTCTCCTTACCTTCAAAGCAGTCTAGCAGTTCAACAGTTCTTATGTAAAAATTCATTTAAGGGTCTAATCCGACTCACTGGATGTGTATTGCTACCATAAGCCTTTAATTGGCTGACTACTTTTAGTTGGCATTCACCTCCCATCCGCTATCTGCTACAATGCTAAAAGGCTATATTTCCTAACCCTAACTGTGTCGCTAACTTAGCAAAAGTAAACAAGCCAGCAACTCTCACCTTTTCTTTTGTAGGGATTTGACCATTTTAATGTCAGGGCTCGCCTCCCAAAGTGTAGAACAAGTTCCCCCAACACTACTTTGCAGGGCACCGATGCTGCCTCCGGGGCTTAGTACCACCCAAGATGATTGTGATTAGTTTAAAGAATACAAACAAGTCAGTGTTTTGTCCCCTATACTAGAATGTGAATTGGTGCAGACAGACCTTTCTCCAGTGCTGAAGCAGCGCTGTTGAGGTAAGTCTGACTACGTGAGAATACTCATTAATCAAAAATCAAAAAGTCTATTTTCTAGGTGGCTCAGCCCCACCACCAGAAGATTTGTGGGTTCTGAAGGGTAAAAAATGACAATGACGGACTGCCGATCTCTCTGGGGTGTCCCTCACCTCCTGCTCAATATAGAATATATTGAGTGCCATTTTTTGGCTTCTGCCTTCCACATATGAAGCTGGTACATGTGTGTTATTTCTGATGACATTGACATTATTAACATAAAGATAACATAAGTGTACATTTAAAGATAATCTCTATTTTAATGTTCTTCAAATAGAGACCTAAGTGTACTCACGGTGAAAATGGCTCACTGTTTAATGTCAGAACAAATACTGTCCTAATGCGTGCTCTGTTTAAGTGTTCAATCTATGGGCTTTTTTCTGTTGTGTATTCATTGTGCCCACATATTGTACTGCTCGCTACAGTAGCTTTTCCTGCTCTAAATCTCTCCAATCAGTCTTCCTGCCTGTCCTTATCCCTGCATCTGTCATCCTGAATCTCTGCGCTTATTCTTGCTCTGCAGCTCTTTAATGTCTCCCTCATTCCTCTCCCCCGTTTCAGTTTCTTTTCTTGCTTCATCCCTGATCTACTGGGCTTAGTCGTTTCTCTCTTTATGTCTGCTGTCTCTATACATCCATCTACCTATCCATCTCTTCATGGCTTGTTTAGATCCTCCTCTTTCTTCCTATATCCATGAATTCATCCTCTTTCTCTGTCTTCACTCTTCCTGGCTCTCCTTTTTGCTCACCCTACCAAACTCTCTCTTTCTCTCTCCCTCTCTCTGACGCTCTCTCTCTCTCTCTCTCTCTCTCTCTACCTTGCTCTATTGCTCTCTCGCCCTTGTCTTTCTCTCTGCAGCTGCACACTTAAAGACCCTTGCTGCATTATCCTTTTAATAAAGGCCTGGGCAGGAAGCAGGGTGGCAGAGGACGGAGACAAAGACGAGGCCACCGCTGCCACAGCAGCCTTCAAACCTCATTAACTTTTGTCTTGTTGTGGCAGTCGAACACACACACACACACACACACACACACGCACACACACACACACACACACACACACACACACACACACACACACAGACACACACACACACACGCTGCTCTTGTTATCCAGCTGTCCATCTTTGGCTCTGAAGTTCTCCCTCCAGCCAACATATATAATAAACCCACGCAGTATTTATGCATCAGATGTTTGCTTTGATTGCCACTGTGATCATTACAGTTATATAACTGGTTCATGAGCATATGAATGTCATTATCAAATCAAAACAATTAAATTTACTCACTAATATCAACAATACAGACTGATTTTGACTCGCAATGGGTCGACTCGAGCATCGAGCATTTTTCAAAGTGATTAAGTTAAATTGCTCTGCATATAGAAATGACTTAAGATGTGTGTCTCTCTTTCCTACATATAGCAGCAGGCGAGTTTGCATGTAAACACACGTTTTCAAGGCTAAGACAGTTGTCATCTGCCTACCTTGGCATCAACCTCACTGCCAGCTGGCTGGTCTCCAGAAATGGGCGTGATCAATCACAGTGTCATATTGTCAGATTGATGCAGGTCATTGAGAACTGCGGCTGATACTGTGTGAATTAGTACCTCTGTTGCTGCTTTGGAGTGGATGAATCATTCAGGCACAAAGGCTGAGTCTCTGCAGAATGGACAGAATTAAAAGGTGCGCAGTGGATTTTTCTTTAAAAGAAACAAAAGTTGTGTTCACAGATGCATCCTGTGGTGTCCGTCATGGTCAAACAAGCATGTTGAAGAGTTTTGCAAATATTTTGAAAGTGCTATTTGTAAGAAAAGTTGAAGAAAAGTCATCACATAATGACACTTTGGGATGGCGGCCAACCCATACTACAGTCCCAAAGGGTCAGTTTTTGACGATTTGGGAAACCCAGAGCATCATTATTTGACGAGCTGGGAATGACACTCAAAACTCAACTTTTCTTACAAATAGCACCTTTATGCATTTTTTTCAACTATGTTTAATAGCTAGCAGTTTTCTTCCCATTCACTTTGTTGAAGTAATGCTACACGTCCATGTGTACATTTACATTACATTTAGGTAATTCCAGTAATTCATACATACAGTACATTCATACACTTATGGCAGAGGCTGCCATGCAAGGCACTGACCAGCACATCAGGAGCAGTTTGGGGTTCAGTGTCTCACCCAAGGACACTTTGACATGCAGACCAGGGGAATGGAACCAGCAACCTTCCGATAACAAGACGCTGGCTCTACCCGCCTACTTGTTTTTCATAACAATATTTTGATGGGGGTTTTCAATATTAACAAAGATCACATACAAAATAAAATAATCAGTTTTGGCACAAGATACAGTCGATCATCAAACGAATAGATACATAGATAAAAACAAAGTATTTAAAAGAGGACTATAAAGATGTTTCAGTCTTTATGAAATGTGCATCTTATATCTTATATGGGCTATTTCACTTTACGGTCCCAAATTATGCTCTTTTTCAGGTTCATATTTTCTTTTAGGTATGCTCACCAGAAAAGGGGTTAACATGCTTAAATGATTAAAAACATTTTATTTTTCTAAAGCTGTCCATTGCTGCAGCACCTCTATTCCCCATCTGTCTGAACACTTTGTTTTAGTGCCTGTCTCTTTAAGACCCCCTTCCAGAAAACCCCAGTCTTATTGACTGATTGGTCAGCACTCACAGGCCTGAGCAGGCACCACCCATCAAGTTTCCACATCAGCTCTGCAGTCAAGGCCTTGCCGGGGGCATTGGTGATGGTGTTGACTGTGTAGTTGTGACATTATAACCGTACAGAAGTCCTGACAGCTTGTTTGCAGGCACAGTTTTGGAATATGGACATGTGTATTTCTCCACGGATTAAATGTTCTTATGCTTTCCCAGTATTTACACAGATCTCCAGATCTTTTGAAAATCTCCCAGATGTCCTTTAATAATACATGTCAATTGTTTCAATTGCAACACATGATAATAGATCCTTAATATATTGATTCATACTTGGTTTGGCCATATTTTTCCTTCAGCCAGTCAGCCATTGCTCTCTTAGCTTATAAGACACACAAATGTCTATTCTTGTGACTAGTGCATTGGGATTAAAGTGATGTAGTTTAGATGGTGTTAAACAGTATATCTTCTTAAAATCCAACTGTATTGTCCACCTACTTGTAATGTGAACAAAAGTTCCATACTTGAAGCACTTGAAAGCCAAACAGCTGACAGAACAAACTGCCCTGCTGGTCGTTTTTTTTTTTTTTTTATGTGCAGCAACCAGCAGTGTCAGTGAACATACTGATGTCCAAACCTGCAGGGAGACACAAGGCAACATTGTTCAGCGTTTAAAGGGCTGGTGTAAAAGTCGAAAGCATGCTACCTTATGATCATGGATTGGATTTTAACCTACCCGTGTTGGCACAGGGCAGTCTCCTGTGCCACAGTGTACTGTACAGCAATTACAAGTACATACAGTAAAAAAAACGAGTAAGGGGATTTAAAGGGGGTGCCAGGGTTGTTTGTGCCACTCAGTCACCCGCTAATGAGTAATCAACTTTCACAGCTTGAGTGTTGGGGTGGTAATTCGGGTTGCACACCATGTTCCCGAACCGTGGAGTAGCGATTCATTATCATGAAGATCTGTATAATCAAACAATTAGTGAATTTCTTCTCATCAACAAGGCCTGCTCCCTGTCTGATGTGCTCGTCGTTGACGAGGGGGGTGGAGGGTGGGGTGGGATGATAGTCGCTGACAACTGGCTGCCTCTGTGACGTTCCCTGGCTGTTTTCCAGTTCGGGGCAATGCAAGGGTTAAACAGCTCTGATGAACGCTCACACACTCTGTGGATGTGTCAGACTGAGGAGGAAAACCACTGGGACAGTAATTGACACAACGGTAAAATGTGAGAGTGAGGGAGGGAGAGACAGGGACAGGAAGGATTGTTTATGAGAGATGAAAGCAGAAAGAAGGAGAGGCATCTAAATGTGTCAGCTCTTGTTCCTCGCTTGCCCCTTTACTTCTGAAAAGAGATTCATTTAAATCTTTATGGAGCTGGGAGATGAAAACAAAGCAACATTGTCACAAGATGGTGCATTTTTAATATGTCTTGTTATTTCTCTTGTGACTAGCTTGAATATGTTTTTGACATGAGCTCATTCTTTCGCTAGGTTGAGAGGATCCAATTGCTTGAGATCAAATACTCCTGTCTTGAAATCATTAAAATAATATAATGTTGTATTTTCATTAAAAGCTGTCCATTTTAATACAATCTGGAAGCAACATTCAGAAAGAATCATCTGGCATATGAGACATGATATCTCATTGTTTGCAGCAGCAGGAGCAGAACAGTAATTTCTTTTAAATAAGAAATAAAATTGTAGGAGGAGGAAATAAAGTAATTCACATCATGAGACACGATCACTGGTTAAAAGTTTTTTATTTATTATTTAGAAAAGAAATGTATGACCCTATTGGACAATTCTGACAGCACTGAACAAAACCTTATAGAGTCACAGAAAATGTAAGGTTAATAAATTACAGTCATGAAGGAAACACAGCTGGACTGATAAGTTGTGGAATTCAATGCAAAATGAAGAGTAATATGTAATGTGAAATGAAACGAGACAGGATTTTTTTCTTGCTGTGTGCGATACCGTGGAGAGTATTTACAGACAAACGCACGCTTACAAGGCGCATTAAAATCGGCGCTGCAGAGTGTGGCCTGCGTAGCTAATCAGATTTCTCTGTGTCCATATGTACCTGTGCCACCAGCAGCTAGCCATTAGACAAACACATGTTGCACCTGTGAAGCCTACTTGGCACCAGATCTGAGTAAGAGACAGACAGAGAGAGAGTGCGAGAGAGAATGCTTATGCTTGTCACACTTTGTTTACAAATGAATGAGGCTGAATGGCTAATGTACAGGCCTCTTACTGAGGCATGCCTACATTTGGCCTGGCTTGGCTTGGCTTGGCTTGGCTTGCTCTTTTTTGGTTTTCCAATGTAAAAAGAATAGTATCTGGTACTTTTTTTTTGCATCACCTCTGTTGAGGTTCAAAGTGAGCTGAGTTGATGCCAAACAGTGGAGTGAAAACACTGCAGGCCACTGATTGTACAGAGGGATCTGTCACTAGAATCGCCGCTTGTCATCTTGCGCCCAGCATCAACTTCAGTGGACCCAGATTCTGAAAAATGGTAGCCCGAAAACACATGCTTTGGTCAACTGACTATTTGCAGACGTTTTTCTGTTGAAAAAGAAATGAAATTGAGAAGAGTAGCTGGTCCCAAAAGCTTGTTAGTTCGAGGTGAGTTGCTCTGTACCATGCAGTGGAAACACAGCAGCTACCAGAAGCTAAGAGGGTCAGCAAACTGTAATGCACACGCAATTAATTTATGACGTCTTAATGTCAGAATTAGTGGCAGCTGGACCTAGTGCTTCCTATACTTACTGCTTCCCTACAGATACTAATGTGATAGCCACCATTTTCCCCCTGCCATGGACTTCATACATCACCGACTATTTGTCAGAGTTGTTGTGTTTTTGTAAACATTCACTCCAGAAGCGCACTGCTAGGAGGACTTTGTCGAGAGAAAACAGCACGATAACTCTCTCAAAGTCTCTGTTGGTTGTCTGGCAACCTCATGGTGATGACAAAACTCCAGGAAGTCACTGCACCTGGCTGCTTTTAACCAAGAAATGATTATAGTGCACACTGTATCTCCCTCAAGCTTTTGCATTTCGTGTATGTCATGTATCATATTTAACCATGTGATGCAATGTGTTCATTAGGGAGCTCTTGCTTTGGACAGTCAGGCCCTGTTTCCAGCGTTAGTGTTAGCTAAGATAATGGCTTTTAGCTCCATATGCACTTTTTAAGTTGCACACCATGCAAAGAGATATTGTTAGTTTCCATGAAATGAGGTCGTCTAAGTTAATCAGAGTAACTCCAATACACATGCAGTATCTAGCGAGCAACTAAGTCAGGGTTAGTCAAAAGTGTGTTTTTTTAATTTACAATTTATGGAAATGCATTACTGAGGCATATTTAAAGGTCCTTATTTGTAAGAAAAGTTGATTCTTGAGTCTCATTCCCAACATGTCAAAAATGAAGCTTTGGAAATTAGTTAAGAAAATATGTATATAAAAACAAAAAAACAAAATGAACTTTTCTTACAAACCAGACATTTAAAGGTATGTTATCAAGGTAATGTAATCTGGAGTCACTTTGATCTACATCTTTTTTATTAAGAGGCCCTAACAAAGCCTTTTTTTTGTTTTTTTTACTGAATAATACTGTATGTTAAAACTAAAGACACCATTTTTATGGTATGGCCCTTTCAGTGCCTTTAGAAATGTAATTGTCAAACTTTAAGCCCTTTGGACGACAGTAACCTCACTCTAACCTTTGATATTAAGGACCACAAAAGATCTGAACTTCTTGTAGAAAAGTAAAAGAGGAGATCACAGAACTTTCCCCATAAATTTGCATACTACGAGGCTGGAGGGAGGTTTAGTTTATGTAAGCTGTCATTATTGAGTTATTTTTGCAGCTCCACACAACATTAATGGTCCCCACGGAATATACCACACTGTAGGATGATTCAGTCATGAGGCACTAGTACACTTTTATTATTAACTGTATTTGTAGCTCCAATAATGTAATCAAAACATCCACATGATGCCTCTTTATTGCTTTTTGCATGAAAACAATATCAATCTCCACCAGTGAATAATCCACAGCTGAAATCAAATTTGTTTGTCTCTGTTGTGATGAATAGTATTTCATAAAGAGAGCAAACCCTCCCATTATTCCTACTGCAGCATGCGTGCCAATGACATTACACTGTATATTACTTATCTGGGGAAAATAAGCTGGCTGGGAGACATTATGTATATGACAAATAATATATTCAGTCAGAGTTACCATATTAGAGTTAGCCATATGTGGGATATTTCTCCGTGTGTGGTGTGTGTGTGTGTGTGTGTGTGTGTGTGAGAGAGAGGGAGAGAGGGAGGGGGTTGTTGTGGTTTACAGGTCTGATGTATTTCAGTGGGTTATTACAGTGGAAGACATTTGGTACACATGAAAAATGAATAAATGCATCAAGTGTAAACAGCTGTAAATAGAGGCTCTGTGTGTAATGCTACAGAGCTAAAATTCTGCCATGGCACAAAATAAATTACATTCTGTTCTTCACAATAACAAGAACATGAAGCCCACCACACTCTCTGAACCCTTTGGGAGACATTTTCAAGAGAATCACTTTATTAGACAGTATACGACTGATAATGACTGCCAAATGGAACGGAGGAAAGGAATGATGAATAAGAGGGGGTGCGAGGATTCGAAGACTTTATACATGTCATTCTCAACAAACAAACATGTCCATCCCTGTATTGTTAATTTGTAGTTTTGTTCACTGGTGAATATTTCTGTCCTCTTGGCCTTTTTTATGCAAAGTATTTTGACATGTCGCTTGAAACGGAATGGCATAAATAATAATGATAATACAAATAATGGCTCGTTTCTATTTAGCTGCTCGAGTTTCAGGGTCCTGCTGCCTCACTGTCACAGCCTCACCCTTCAGCATGTTCTATTGAAAGGTATGACAGTGAGCCATGTGTTAATGTTTTTAGAAACATCTGTGCTTTTCTAATATGCCATGTCTAAATGTCCACTGTAAACATTTCCCAAAATGTCAAACCACTACATTATTTAAAAACAAAAACACAACCCTGTTTACAAAAATTCTACATCCAAATACAACTATAGAAGCTCACTTTCGACGCTTGAAGATATTTATTATGATAGTTTCTCATCAAGGAGATGGTTGATTTTTGGCAGGAATAGGCTTCCACTGTTTTGCATCAACAAGTTTTGTAAGAAGTCATAAATATATGTCTTTTGTTTAATCAACATAATGATAAAATAGGGTTAGGGTCAGGGTTAACCCTCAATCTTGTCGTTTTATTCAGGCAGATCAGTGGCTTTGGTAAGGGTTATGGAAACATTGTGGTCATGGTTATACCTGTATATCAAAGTCAATGCTGACATATAGCACTTTTCAAGTTTTTTTTATTCTAATTCTTTAATTTTGAATGTGTTTTTTTCCCCCCAAAACCCTCTTCTTTGAAGGTCCTATTTATAAAAAGAAAAAAAACAAACATTTTTGAGTCCCACATAAAAAACTGATGCTTTGGGAAAAAACACTGAGGCTGACCCGTCCTACAATCCCAAAGCGTCAGCTTTTGACGAGTTGGAAAACCCATATAATCTTTATTTAATGTTCTGAGTGACACTCAAAAATCAACTTTTCTTACAAATAGGTCCTTGAATGTTAATAAATCTTAACAAGATTGTTCAAATCCCTAGAGATGATCATTATATCAAGCTATAACAATCAGTATAATAATGTACATGAATACACACCTTGGCCTCGGTGCAGAGTACACCTTGAGTGCAACCTCTGCAGCAGACTCAAGGAGACATTTTCCATGTACCAAAGCCGTTTGTGTTTTATCTCCTTTTTTCCCTCCTCTCAATAAAAGTTTTGGTTGTATCAGCACAAATTAGCATTGATGGTACCTAGCTAATCTCACACAGCTGCAGAATGGAGCATTAGGGAGAGGGTGCAGGGCCTCGGCCCATCTGTGGAGGGACCGACTCACAGTCCCCTGAAACCAACATCACTTTGGCCTTGTCAGATGGTCCCTGCAGTGTGACTTTATGTGCGTGTGTGTGTGTGTGTGTGAGAGAGAGCGAGAGAGACAGACGGAGTGTGTCCCTGTGTATGTGTGTATTTGTTTGCTTGTGTCACATTAACTTACAGAAACCCTTGCATGTGAAATTCAAACTTGAATATAGTGTAGTTGCTGTAAGCAATTCTCTAATGACGCTTCCCCCACCAGACCCACACAGCTGTGATCAAGGTGCTTTTAACAGAGATGACAAATTGTTTCACTCGGCATTTTTCATGAATTATAGCTTTTCTACTTGTATTAGGTCCAGCTTCTCTCCCATTGGTCCCTCTGTGTTAAATATTCTTCTCACCAGCTCCCTCTCTCTCGATTCATCAGTGCAGTGTCCCTTTTGCTTTTCACCCAGTGGCAGTCTGATGTACAGTTTGTGGACTAGTTTGAGGTCTGTCATCTCTCTTGTTCTTCAGCCTGTCTGTCTCTGTCTCTTGCAGTGGCCTGTGCCCTGTCATGCTGCAAATCAGCAGCTGTTAGCTTTTTCAGACCAGAGCAGAGAGCTAGAAAATGAAGAATGATCTTTCCATTCCAGTTCACTTTACTGAATGGTTGTTTTACACGCTACACTTACTTGACACCTCTGATTAATAGCGTCATGGAAATACATTTTCAATACAGTGGGTGGCACAGAGAAAGCTCACGTGTTACCATGGCGAGAGAAGCCTTTCAGTGCACTTTCTGATGGCTGCCTTGTTGGTGCTTTGTAAATCTGATTCCCACCCATCCTACACACACAATAATGATATTATGTTAAGATTAAACAGCAGTGTAGCTAGCCTTTCTACATCTATATTCCAGACTGCCGTCCCGTGTGTCTGTCTGAGTGTGTCCATGTCAGACCTCAGGTGGTGCAGACACCCCTCTGAATGTGGCGCCAGTGGCTGGACAGTCCAGATGATAGCAGCTGATACCCTGTCAACACTGACGGCCATGACACCAGCACAAAAGAACTATAAGTGCTGCCATGGCACACTCATGGAGACAAGTAAGTGTTTCATTTGTACAGAGGCGATATATACAAAAATGTGGCTTTTAAACTCGATATATAAAAGCAAAAATCTATCTTTTAGCTTCACCCCTTCTTAACTGGTCCAACAAAGAAATCCAAAAATTGGGAGGCTGGTTAAAAATATTACACCAGTGATTTACATGAAAATCAAATCAATCTATGTCACCATAAAGGAAAACTTTCAAGGAGATGTACTGGACCTTTTTCAGACACCATTTATTCCAGAAAATGTAATAATAAGACACAAATGTTGAGCTACTGTAACTGAATACATGCTGTTTAAAGTAAGAATTCTGCATTAAAATGTCTGAAAAACATTAGACCTTTGTTCAATATTTTGTTGAGTATACTGTAAAAAGAATATAGTGGAATCAACTTATCTAATTAACTTAACATACATATAGAAGCTATATCTGTTTCAAGTTGATTAAAGTCAAAGTTTATAGTCGTTTTATTTTCAGACCACGTCTGAGCTTACAAACAGTTTTTATTTAACTGGAAATATTTTGACTTGGATGTTGGATGAATGTAATGTACATAGTTCAGTCAACTCATAGACATACATTTCAAAAGAAACATGATCAGCATTTTGGCAGACTTCCCAGCATGCATTGTTTGAGAGGTAGAACCCTCCTCAGACTCTTCTTTTTTTATACTTATGGAAATGTGGTACTCGTTCAAATGCTGGAACAAAGTAGCACCAATAGGAGCAGCTGCTGCTGTTTCTTGTGGGAAATGAAGAATTGACTCTTCAAAGTACTCTTCAAATGTAAGGAAATCTAATTTAATTATAATGATGGTCAGTCATTATGATAATAGGTTGTTGATTCAACTTAATATCTTAAGTTAACTGGAGATGTATTTTCAAGTTTCAGTTACCTTTAAATTGTAATACTTAAATACTTAAAAGAAGATTTTAAACAAACTATTTAATCCAAGTTAAGTTACCTCATATATTTAAGGCAGCAATCGAACTTAGACTTTCATTTGCAGTGTAGTGTACTTCCATTATTTCCAATGTTTCAAGCTTAAACCTGGAGAAATCCCCAAGTTTGTCAAGGTGATGGTGCTTTTCATTGATCTAGAACTTCCAGGAGAGAATGAAGAAGAAATGACGTGATTACATTACATGAATATGACGTGATTACATTACATGAATAAGAACATAAAACATTAAAACATTACCTCGTCTGTAAACATTTCTGCCTGAGTCGCGTCAGATAGCTTTCACCAGCAATGTTGGTTGTTAAATGATGTGCTCACTACCAGCAAAGTGTCACTCATGCGAGTTTGGTTTTCTTTATTCATGTGACTAATGCGAGTGTTTATTAGCCCCAAACAGCCAGATTACTTGACCTTACATTTACCATAAAATAGTGAACAACAGCATGCACCGAGGGTGTGTGTGAGTTTGAATTTTGGTCAACCTTTCTCTGAACTCAGCGTTCACGAAAGACTCTTTGTGACATCACGCTCGTGGTGTAAAGGACATTTTTCCCTTCAGCTCTAGCAATCATTACAGAGCATAAACACCCAATAAACACACCTCTGCTGCAGTCAGGTTGATAAACAGGAGTGAAGATAAATTCACTTTTTAATCCCTTAGACCACAAAGTAATCTCTGAGCTCTGCTGTTTGTAAACAGTTACGGATCAGAGCAGAATCTGATGTGACTATAGGTGTTTATAGAGGGGTGTAGTGATGAGTCCTAGAACCTGGAAATGGGTTAGCATTTTTGCACAGCTGGTTCACTTGTCTCAAAGTCAGTAGGTTTTTTAAAATAGTTTTTTGATTAAATGCCTATAAGGTGTGGGTTAACCACAGGCTAAATATACTTACACATATTATTTTTACGACATAGAATACATCATTAAATGTCCCACAATTTAATTATAAAACGCTCATGTGTCTTAAAAATGGCTAAATTGTCATGGACATTAAACATCTTCAAGCTGAAAACGGAGACTAATCTACTCACTCGTTCGTCTTTACAGGCAGACTTCAGTTGCAAGCTATTCTAACTCTAACTTGACACCTTGTAGATCGATCAATTTAAAGAAAACTTGTATAGTTACTGTGCAGCAAGACGCTTAGTGGTGGTGACGTTTAAGTCATGGGACCAATGTGGCCTGTTTAGAACCTAACATTAGATTTTTACTAAAAGTGGCGCTCATCTGTGAAGATTATCTTGCTGAAAAAAATGAGCAACAGATCGTGGATTGAGTTCCAGTCTTGTCTGCCGGTCTCGGCAGCTGGTTGCCCACCATTGAGTTCGGTTCTGCTTTCTGTCTGTTAAAAGGACGTTGTTTCTCTTCACTGTCGCCAGGTGCTTGCCCATGGGGGAAATGTTTGGTCTCTGCAAATAATTATGAAGAGTGAAGGTATTGAAAAGTACAGTCTAGACCAGCTCAATTTGAAAAGTGTCATCAGATGAATTTTGTTGTGAACTGGCACTATACAAATTGTATATACTATGTACAAATTGATTGATTGATTGTACTTTATGCATTTGCACATTTTATTTCAAATAAGTTTTTGCTTTATTTTAGAGGATAGAGTTTGCACCCTGTCTTTGTAAGATGCATAGAATTTAATGGATCCAATATAACCAGGACACTTCGACATGCAGACCAGGGGAATCAAACCAGCGACGTTCCGATAACAAGAACCTGGCTTTCCCCCTGAGCCACAGCCGCCCCACGACCACGACCTCCATGGACAACACTGGAATCCTGAACCAGGATCTTTTCATTAGTTTTTTTCTCTGCACTATAGCTACTTATCTTTGTGGGCATAAAGCAGTGCAGAGCAGACACTCTTGTGCGACAAAGATTTTAACAAAATTAATATACAACAATAACTATACTCGCTCTATATAAGCCTCACTATTATCTTGTTGTAAACCATCACCCCCAGTACAAATATAATGTAATTCAAATGTTCACCACTGTTGCGGCAGTTCCACAGGACTAGTTTGGCATTATGTATATTACTTTCCTTTCACACTCTCCCCCAGCAATCTAGGTACTGAAACCAGCTGTGGCTCGGATAGATCTTCAAAATAAAAGCATTCTCCCCAATTCACCACTGACATGTTTGCTAAAAAGTTCATCCTTAAGAAAACATTACTTTAAATTTAGTTTGCAGACCTTCTCCCCTCCCTCCTTGCCCTCTATCCTTACTCAGCCCTTCACCATCCACAGAGACCATTAAGTTAATGAGACCTGAGGTAAGGGCGGCTGCAGCAGGCTGCTCCCTCTCTTTCCTCCCCCCGCCATCCCCTTATGTCGCCCTCTCTCTCTCACTCGCTCTCTCATCCGCTCTCTTTTCCTTCCATCTCCTTCCCCTCTCTTTCCGTCTGTAGATTTATTATTGGATGCCTGTTGTCGTCTCCAAACTTGTGCCACAGAAGCAAAGCTCTGCTACTCGGGCGACTCAGGGGACAGACATTTCATTTCCGCCCTCTTAACGAGTTGGTGGTGAGTGTGTGTTAATACGTGTGTGTGTGTGTGTTCGGAAGCTATGAGGGCCGCTGGTTGATAGGGGGTGGGGGGGGGGCAGGCTTCATCGTTGTCCTCCTCCTCCTTCTCCTCCTCCACACTCTCAGACAGAGATAATGGGGGAGCTGATAGCAGCCTTGGAGACTGCTGTGGCTCCAAGCACAGATATGGACCGATAACGCCTCCACCACCTCGCCTGCTGCTGCGGCTGGTGTCTGTGTGTGTGTGTGTGTGTGTGTGTATTTGTGTTCGTATCTGGATGTGTGTAGTGCTGTAACGCACGTACATCCAGGTATCTACGAATGTGGATATGTCTTTGCGTTTTTGTGTGAAATCTTTCTGTTTGAGGTTGTGCATTGTATCTGTGTGTGTGTGTATGTGTGTGTGTGTGTGTGTGTATATCTTTTTTTATGTTTGTGCGAGTTTTTGTGTGTGCTGCGTTGCTACGTATGTGTATATATACAAGCGTGTGTGTATGTGTGTGTGTGTGTGTGTGTGTGTGTTTGCCCTACATCTGCTCCTCTAAAGTGTGTGTGTGTCTCTGCAGCCTCCTTCATCCCACCAGACATTCCTGCCTCCTTTTTATGGGCACAGGAACAGCTGGCCACCCCAGTAGGGCATTCTCACAATGAGACAATCACAATATATGAGGCTGGTGCCACACACTCACTCATATACACACACTCTCTCTGTCTCTCTCTCTCTCTCTCTCTCTCTCTCTCTCTCTCACACACACCACACACACACACACACACACACACACACACACACACACACACACACAGGAAAGGACATACAGTATGCAGAGACACACACTCTCCTGGCTCTTGCTAATATGGTTCCTGTTGTGCTGTTGTGTTACAGC
>OMLP01023137.1:0-38608 GCA_900302685.1 Spondyliosoma cantharus | reverse complement strand
CGTGCCCCATCGACCAGAAGTTTCAGGCCATCGTGATCAGCTGCGCCCTGGAGGACCAGAAGAAGATCAAGCGGCGGCTGGAGACTCTCGTGAGGAACGTGGAGAACGCCGAGAAGAACATCAAGATTATGGATCACCAGAAACTGGAGCAACCCAAAGCCAATGGCTGTTAATGAGACTCGTCACGGGCACATTAAAACAAACAAACAAACAAACGTGTCTTTAATACCACTAACCTCACCGACAACTGTTGTGCACCTTCACTAACAGTAAAGCTAGAAACGGTTTTTACACTGATTACCTGGCATAATCAAGTTTTACCTTCAAATGATTGTCATTTACGATGCATGACGCGTGTTACCCAGTACACAATGTGTGTGTTCACACGTGCACTTAAATAAGACGGGAAGGCATGCTCCACAGAGAATCCCGCTGTTGAAGTATCTTTGTTGTTTTCCTTGTCTCGCCTTTTTTAAAACCGGGCACTGGGGAAGGATTTTAGATGTGCACACACTACCTCCTTGTGTGAAGGCGACACAAATCGCATGAAGCTGTGGATTTTAGTTCGTGTTTGCACAAAGCTGTTTCTATGTCAGATTGTGTGTCAAAACGTGAATAAAAAGCACACTGTTTTTTTTGGTTTGTCAAAGGTGACGTCATGCTGTAACACAGGGGAACACACAGCGCATCAGTGCTTATATTGAGCTGTCACATGAAGCAGTTTAGTTAAGTAAGGTGCACCATCATTAATACATCATTGTTAGTTCATATTTATTTCACTGTTAGCAAACAATTAAATACTTCCAAACCATTTATTAGGCAACTGTTCATTGTAAAGTTGCGACCGATATTTACAAAACTGTAAATAGTGAATAAACGCTGTGTATTTCATCTATAAACATTATTTGGATGGCCATTATTAAGTTGGAACTGAGCTTCACAAACCTTTACAACTTTTTAATGAATGGTTTCAAAAGAATTGAATTGTTAACAGTGAAACAACTATAAAATCAAAGTTAAATCAACCATAAGTTCACCATTTATTAATGATGGCTATTACAAAGTGCTAAAATGAAGCAGGTATCAATCTATGTGTCCTGTTTGCATCCAAGATACAGACAATAGTTTACTTTATGAAGCTATACACAATTATAGCACTAGTAACCTAGTGCTATAATCACATGCCAGTCAGCTTTACTGCCCTACCAAACACTGTAAGGAGGGTACATATTTAGTAAAAACCTATATTAACCTTTATACACAATGTTCTACTACATGTAAAATATTGTGCTCTAGAAATGTTCAATTTCCATCAACGTGAAATTTGCAATAACCACAAAAATGGACCTAAAAACCTGAATGCTGTACTTGTACCGCAGTATAGTTAAGCAATTGATTTCCTCCTAGAAGATATCTGTAAACGAACTGACAGTTTGCTTCTTTATTTTGTTGTTCCACATAATTAAATAAGAAAGCAGCTCAGTCAACTCGTGATGGAGAAGAAAAGCTAAACTGCCGCGAGAGGTTTGATTTATTGGGGCGGTAAATAATCTGTCATGAGGGACATCGAATGAAAGCACCGCAACCTTTATCTGTTTGACAGTTTGCGGCTCAGCCTGAACACTTTAAGGCTAATTCTCTCAAAGCTCTAAACGTCTCTCTCTAAACAGCTGGAGGGTGAACCTTAAGACCTTTTGAGTTAGAACTGAACTTTCGCACCAGTCTTGCTACTTATTGAACTGTTAAGACTGTCATCGCCATCACCATCTTTCAGCTACATCGTTCACACTGTTTTAGGGATTATTTCTATTCCCTATTGGCTTTGTAAACTCTGACCGGATGCACAGACAACATTTAATGTCAGGTTTCATGGGGTGTAGCAGCAGAGGAGTACTTTAGTTTGAAATCATACACAGGATGCTGAAGAAAAAAGTAGAGTTTTATTTGTGTCAGATTACCATCAATGCCCCTCCCAAGATAATAGAATCAGGTGTCGCCCACCTGAAGTTGTGATACACTTTTACCCGTTGAAAACTAAAATCCAACAATGAGTGTCGTTTCTGTCTGACTGAAAGCATACGTGTGTTGGTCTGTCTATCTAAATATGTGAAATTGATCGATGAAGTGTGAAAAAGAAGAGTAATAGTAAGACATAAAGATTATTACAACACCTGAGTGACAGCACATAAGTACGGTTAGTTCAGTTCAGTTTTTAAATTATGTCGGGTTATATGCCATTTTAATGGTAAAGTGCTCTCAATCCATTCAGTCAAAAAAGCAAGAAAAGGCAAAGTAAACACAATGTTAACAATAAGAGAAAGCTTGAGAAATCATTATTTACAGATTCACCGTGCAGGCAATTTTTAAACAAACAGCAAGAGTAGGGATTAAAATGCTTACCGGTGGAGCATATAAACATGGACAAGGCAGTGTGGCATGAGTCGGACATTCACTGACGTGGGAAAAAAAAAAAATGCTTGCATGCACAGTTACACCACACTTCCTCCTTTTTTCTTTTTTTTTTTTTTTCAAACAGCACTGTTTACGTACATCCAAATGAGAACAATTGAAACGTGACACAGTCTTTGTACCAGTGGTGTAACTGGAACATATTTTAAAGCACCTGATGGGATTTTTCACAACAGACCATAACGTGAAAACATGAATGAATTCAGTCCCATCTGAACATCTGGAGAATTAAGTTCACTTGGATCTTTTGACAGACATCTGAGAACTTTCTAAAAAGACAAAAAAAAAACGTACATGCACATCTATTCCGAGATGATGTAGAATTTTAACTATTTATAAGGAAGTTATGATCATCTCAGACAGGGGACTATAACTTTTCCACATATTTCTTTGTGCTTGGTAAACCGCTGTCTTTCATATAATAAGTTTTGCAAGAAAAAAAGGCTTAATGCAGACTAGGCAGTAATATAAAGTTCACAGGTAGTTGTAGTTTGGGGGATCTTTTTTTTGGAGTACCCTCATATAGTGAGAAGAAACTGAATTCTCTATCATATTCAGGCACACATGAGCAGAATATCAGGTTTTTAGTACCTTCGGAGAGAAATAATTTGTACCACAGGGACAAACACCACTTAGCAGTGAGCTATCAGTCTTCCAGAAACTTTCTGGCCTCACTCCTTCTTCTTTTTTCTGCATCAGAAAGCAGCAGATTCATATTTACAAAATGACAGAAATGATTCTACGTAAGCCAAATCAAAAACATAATGTACCATGTCTTAGTGTTGTCAAATGTTAGAAACATAGTGACGTCTTCACTCTGAGGGCGATCAGTAACTCAGAGCTGTACCAAGGTTAAAGTAAAGCACAGTTAAATGTAAACAACTGCAATCAAAAACATAGTGCTATAACTCACTGTGACTTGAGGTACGATGACTCAAAGAGCAAAGGACCATTATTCAACCTCTAAAATTTGTGAGAGTCTTACGATTTGGTTAACAGAAATGTGAATAAGAGGAGTATAAGCAGAAATTACTGTTATTGATTATTGGTTATCTATATATTTGGTTATACATAGGAGCACATTCTACTAATTCCATGTTACATCAATATCATTGCAGCTTAAGTATTGAACTACAGCTCAGAAAGAGCCAATTTGGCACTATGTCAACACCTCAGTGAAAATATCACCCAACACTGCTGTGATTCGTACAAAAATACTTCTGCGCAGAGAAATAACTCTGGATTCGATAGTGTTTTTGTCCACGATAAACAGTATAGTTTGAACCATATTCTGTTCTGTTCACAGTTATAAAAATATGGTACAAAATAATCTGTGTATCTTCTAGAATACATGCAAACATATCGCACAGTCGAAAACGCCAAAGTCCGGACTGTAAAACACATATTTTGTTTTTTGGGGTATAATCAAATTTTTGGCAACAAACATGCAGTGTAGCTGCAGCTGTTGCTGTTACTTAAGGCAACCACAAGGGGGAACCAAGCGTGTGCAGGTATTGTGTGCAGATCATTGCTGGGGGCTGAATTGAAATGTGCGGAAACAACTCAGGATTCAGATTAAACATCAGGTTATTAATGCAGTGTAGAGTAGCATGTCCCAGTCTGAGTGGGCTTTGGTCTCTAAATGTGATTACAGAATACAACAATAACCAATGTAGTGTCAGAAACAATAGTCAGTCACTAAAATGAGATGTTTTCGTCTAAAGTAGGCTGCAGCTTCCAAAAGGATTTTTACTCTTCTTGGTCCTCTGTTTGTTTGGTCGCAGAGTGATGACTTCTCTGCCGTTGCTGGAGTTTTGGTTGCAGACATTACTACTCGTGGTATTGAAAACACCTGTGGAAAAACACATTTATGAGTAATGTAAAACACTTAAACTTGCAACACGATGCATAAGTAAGCTTCCTTACCTATTTTATTGCTTGTTGTATGGACCACCTCCGTCTCCTCTGCTGTTTGCTGTTTGAGTCGCTGAAGATACTTCTCAGCTAAGTACTTAAAAACTAAGAAGAGAAAACCAGTGTTAAGAGCGTTAAGAAGGGAACATCAAGAATGAGTGTGATTCACATGCAATCACCTTCGTTCACATTCAGATCCTCCTTTACTGAAGCTCGATAAAATCTCAGCTTCAGCCTTTTAGCCAAGGCTTCTGCCTCCTCGCTGCAAAGAAAATACAAAATGTCACAACAGTACAATTTGTCTTGAACTTTCAATGACTTTGGCATAACATAAACTATTACGAACTTTTTTATAACGGTCTCTTCCAGCAGGTCAATCTTGTTCTGCACTAGGACTGTGGGAATATCTCCGACCTCTGCCTCCACCTTCTCCCTCCAGCTGTCGATAGCCTGATACGACTCCCTGTCTGTGGTGGAGAAGACTAGCACACATGCTTGGGCACCTGGAATGCAAGACAGCACACCAACTGGTTGTGTTTTCAAGCGGTTTATACTTTTAGAAATCAGATACATAACTGACATTGTAAAAACATTGAGCACACTTTAAAAGGAGCCCTGCTGAGGAGTCACAGCGCATGTGCTCCTGGTTGAATAATACGCTGCAGGTTAACCAAAAAATGTGTGACAAATAAAAAGGTAACCTCAGTGGTCAGGGAGGTCAGTGACCTAAAGCAGCAGTGGTATATTTGTCACAGTGGCAGGGGTGTGTGTGTGTGTGTGTGTGTGGGGGGTCTTACCACGGTAGTAGGCCTTGGTAATAGCGTCAAACTCCTCCTGCCCCGCGGTGTCCCACAGCATTAGTCGGACCTCCTCGTCATTCACACTAAAACAATGAGCATGCAAGGACGGATAATTACATACAACATCACTCTAGTTGAGAAAATATAGTCACACAAATGACTAAACTATTGTACCTTGGAGCTCAGCAGTAGCTTTAATATAAACTATAACTGATATAGGAATGAGAACTAAACAACTGCTTACAGTATCTGCCTCTCCAGGAAGTCCACACCGA
The DNA here is from genome assembly GCA_900302685.1 of Spondyliosoma cantharus. NCBI lineage: Eukaryota > Metazoa > Chordata > Actinopteri > Spariformes > Sparidae > Spondyliosoma > Spondyliosoma cantharus. Next base: position 33,150 of record OMLP01023137.1, on the reverse strand, counting down.
TGGTCTTTTTGTAGTCCTTGGTGAAGATGCCCTTGCAGTAACGTTGGATCATACTGGACTTGCCGACGGCTCCGTTGCCGACCACGACCACCTTGATGGCCACTTCCATGTCCTCCTCCAACATGGCGGCGACGTCTGGCTGGTTCTCTCAGTTCCACTCTGCCTGGGTAGTTTCAATGATGTGACACGAACACAAACACAAGCTGAAAGTGTGAGATAAATAAAACATGAGCGTGTGACAGGCGTTTAGATACTGTAAGTTAACACTTACAGTAACACGAGTGCAACACAAATACTCTCCTGTGATTTAACACATCTGAAGCCCTCATATCAGTGACAGTTATCTGTGAAGTACCTTAGCAAATTTCCTCAACTTCACGTTGGTTACTTTATAATGGTCACTAGTTACATTTAGAATCATCTTTCTGCCCTCTGTTGGAGACATAATACTAAATAATTATTTTGCTAACGCAAATTCTCAGTTCAGACACAGAAAACTTTGTCTCTACCCAGTAACTGTGGCTACAATTAACCAACAACTATTCCTCAGTAAATTAACAATCAAATAAAAAAAACATCTTCTTGCTTCTCGAAGCTTTAGCCTTTTTTAGAAACCCACCTGAAACAACTTGAGAACACAAACTGATCAATCAATGGATGAGTGCATCTGCAAGACAGCTCAGATTTACCTACTCAAAATAAAAATTCTAAACCGTGAATATAAAGTAGTTCCTACTTTCAAGCATCATATCTTGGGAACATTTCCCCCTGAAGGTAGTTCTGATTAGATTGGTCAGATAAAGCTGATTCGGTGTAGTCAAGTAGTTAACCTTTATCAAATTACATATTAGCATATAAATCTGTTCAATCTGGCAATAACATAACACTCATTTCTTATCCAGAACACAAAGAACAACAATCAGGTAACAAATGTTATGTTCACTATTGATTCATCTTATTTTTCATTGGTCTTTTTGTATGTGTCCACAATAATGACCCGATCTCATATTAACTGAGACTAAAGCCTTTGTTTGGCTGACAATCAGAACTCAATAAGAAGAAATTAAATAGCTTTTATGGCTTTCCAAATTTGAATTGTCATTTCTTTCAGCACCAACATTTACCTCAAAAAACGTATTTGGGAAGGGGCTGATTCACAGTGCACACACAATGACTGGAACTGTCCTTTAAATTATTGCGTGCGCTCACACTGAACTCTACTGCCGTCAATTTTACCATGAACTTGTGCAGAGCGACTGTGTAATGTGTTTATTCTTCCATTAGCACGGAGAGCAGCAGACTCCACATAGCAACTGGCAACTCTTCCACAGTTTTATGTGTGTGGCTGCTGAGTGCAACGCTAAACAACATATTGTGGGAAAGCTGTTCCCAGTGGACGCTGACAACCTACTGTGTGACTGCTGTCCAAAAGCCAGTCTGGATTTGAGTCACAATTTGTGCTGCAGATCGAGATGTTATTCATCAACTATAATTGAGGCGCATGACGCAGCAGTTTTTTTTAGAACGTGCCGGCAAAAAAACATGGCTTAAAATAAACAGCCTGCTCTTTGTTTGAACACTCTTTTAATGTGATGTTTTTAATTAGTTAACAGGAATTACACACTCTCACTGCAATCTGAACACTCTGCTCTGGAACTATCACAGCTTTGCGTAAATGTGTGCTGATTGGTATATATTTATTAGAGATAACTGCTTAATTCTATTTTGCACAAGCCATAAATGTAAAATGACAAATGCTCTTATTCTTCAGTAACTACTTTATTATATTCTACAATATTACTACTTTTATCTGGTATTCTGCACTATGCAGCTCAGTTTTCCTGCTGCTAGCCAAATCTATCAAAACAAATAAAAAGGCATTCGCTGAGCGTTGTGTGCGGAGGGCTGGGCGGACTGGGAGAGGTGGCATATCCGCTAAAGCTCCTCAGAGACGGCCAGCTCTGGATGAGAGAGTGGGGCGCAGAGCCAGACCTTCTGGAGGACTAAACACCTGGAGTCACATATGACTCTGCTCTGAATCTGTCGTTTACTGTCAGGAGAGCTCAGAGACCACCTTTTGACCTTTTGGGATTAAAATGTGGATTTATCGTCGCTCCTATTTATCAAACTGACTGCAGCGGTGACCCACAGAGGTGACCCATCCAGTGTTGGATGGTTACGTTATGTGGCATATGTAATACTGACGGCCACCTGGAACGGGAGGGGGAAATGTGCTTTACTTTATCCACATGTTGGTGAACGGAGAAGGAAAAAGAACCAACAGAACTGTAGTCTCTAGTGAGTGCCGAGTTTAGTGATTGACCTGAATACAAACACACAGATACAGTCGCCCTCTGTGTCATTGCTTGCCATCTTACGGCTCGTGTACAGTAAAGTATTCTGGGTGTTGAGGGGAATACGCTTCGATAAGTAATGCAAATAAACACAAACGATCCTGGTGGTGGTGGTGGTGAATACACCGTTAAACAACCGCCGTAGCTGATGAAAATCTATGTGACACGCCTGACTGGCAGATGAGGTAATGTCTTAGTTTTATTCATATTACGTTTAGTCACATTCGTCAGTTTCTTTCCTCACTCTCTGACTCTACCCAGGAAGTTATGGTGACAAGCCATGAAACGCACCATTACCCTTAAGGAAACTTGTGGATTTATTCCGGCAGTAAGCTTTGTTGGAAACATTCGGATAAATGTTTGTCCAAAACTTAGCTAAATATACAACAGAGGTCTAGTCATTTTTAGACACGTTAATGCAGAATTCTTAGATATTATATCTTTCAGGGAAGACTCAAGACCACCTCCTTTCCTCCAGCTTTGACTCATGAGCCACGTTACACATTAGCAGCTTTCTCATCTCTCACTGTAATCATCTCTAGACGGAAAATTGGGGGATTGTGAGTCTGGTTATGCACGCTCATGACTCATACTACATTTACACAATGACATTAATTCAAATAATGTGCAGCTAACATTAACAACATAAGCAAAGGTAGTGGACAACCGATTAGTATCAATCACATATTGTCGATCACTGTAATCGTGTTTCATGCCTTGAATTTTCGACGCAAAATGCAGTAAAATATAAAGATGCGAGTGAATGTACCACACTTCTCCCACGACAAAGAAAGTGCCAGAAATGGAAAGTTTCAGTTTGACTCCTCATCACCATCAACTACAAGACATCTTCCATACAGGGACAGGTGTCTTCATGATATTTCACTACATACTGTAACTTACATATTTTAAAGACATGAGAAAGATTGAAATACATATATATCTTTTACATAGCATGGTAAGAGGGTATCTTATGCATTACAATGCTCACATAAGTAAACTAAGTATGTAATAGACAGTACAACCCCCTCTCTAGACAGTGAGTCATTTTCACAGACTCACAGTTATTCTGGCCAGGACTCAAAGCGAGAAAATATTTGAGGGTACAGTTTAAATATTATGCTGTAACGTTAATGCCATGAGATGTAACCACGTCTTTCTAAGTAACACGTTTTCTGCTTGATTCCCCTCAAATCAAAGTCCCTTGCCTTGGTCGAGATGTGACCTGTTGAACAGCTGTCTGGGGGGGTTCAGGTGCCGAGCAGCAGCTGATAAGTCTGTCTGCGAAAGCTAAAGAGGGAAGGAAGAGAACCGCTAGAAAACTCGAAATATTAGTGGGGCGACTTTCTTACCTGTAAAAATCGCGTTTCAGGTCATCCGGTGTCCACCGACATCAGATGAGCTAACCAGCCAGCTAGCCCACAATCACATACCTCCAGCCTCCCTCTGTTCTTCTCCGTGGCAAGAGGAGACGTTGGTGACTCCGCTGCTAAGGTTACTTAGCTAATGTTAGCCACTTTCCACAGAGAAAGGCACTCTCCGATCCGCTAGTGAATGGTACCCAGCTAATGACTGCTCAAGCCGAGAGCTCGCCGCTTAAGTGCGGCAGATAAAGTTTATTTAACGTCTACAACTGAGTAAAATATGTGGCATTTACGGGACGAAAAGGTATTGCTATCTGTCTGTGAGCCTACGTTCCTGCTAACTACGTTGCGCATGAGAGTGGCTAACCGGGCTAGCTCGCCAATGTTTGTTGCTAGGCAGCAGAATCAAAGAGTGTACAAAGCAAGATAGTCAGCTGTCTTGTTCACGCTCTTCTTCTTCGTCGCCTCTTCCTCTTCTTCTTCTCTTTTTCTTCCGCTCCTTGTGCTCCTTCTTCTTCTTCTTGATGTTTTGTTTTGGCAAACGATGAAGTGGCGCATTACCGCTACCAACTGACAAAAAGTTTACATTTAGACCCAGCTCAACTCAAGACTAATAATGAAATCTCACAAAATCAGCTGGGCTAAAATATATAATAATATATATATAATGACTCCTTTATATACTAATATTCATTATACTGAATAGCACAATGCAATAAAAATGAGACAAACTTACAAAAAAAATTCTCTTTATCATCCAACCATATCATAATCTGTCATGTAGGCTATAATAAATAATTTTATAAATAATAAATAAAAATCTGCCAATGTCTGGCATTTTAAATCAGATTCATATTTTGATGATTTAGACTTTTTTTGGATTCTCAAGTGTAACTTTGAATTGTATGATTTTAAATAGTTTGGTAAGTGCACAATGAGTAAATACAAAAAAAACCTTTAAATTCTGAACAGTATGTTAACTTCACCCACGCATAGTCTTGTGTAGTTATTATGTATTTAGGTTTGAGTTTAGTTTTAAAAAAGCAGAAACATTATACCAAGCAATTCAAAATCTGGCAGCCTTCATTTAAGATTTTTATGAATAGCATCTTAAATAGATATTAACGCAGTACACATGAAATATGACTAAAATATCTTTTAGAATATTGGATTAATATGATTATGCTATATCTTATGATAATGATCTTGCATGCCACAGTATATTAAAGCTGATGCATGTTGTCTTTTTTTGGAGGCTTGCTATTGGTTGATTCTGTCCTTGACGTCTCTGTGGGTAGACATGATAGTAGTTCTTATCTTTCAACCCTAGCAGACGGTTTTACAGATTTCCATTTTAAAAGGTAGAGGGTGTCTGGACATATAAATACACTGGTACATAATAACTTCCTGCTTATTATGCTGCTCTAAACCAACTAGTTTGGGGTGCGTTTGTTATGTTTTACAAATGTAGTACAAGTTGTTGTTGCACCCGGCGAACACAACAAATAAACAATGTATAAAGAATGGTTTATTTAAAGACCTCTTCACTACAACGACTGATTGATATTTATCACATAAAACTTGGAAGTCTTACCTTACACAGAGGTCACCGTTAACGGGAGCGGTACGACGGGGCGGGCGGAGCTATTAAACGAGCGCCCCGACGCTACGACATGCTCTGTCTTCCTGGCTTGTCAAAAATCGTCACAGTTTACCCGCGTTCGTTGAACAGCCCACTTTGTTTGGCGGGACAGAGCTCAGGAGCGGCCACTCTATCAAATAATCGGTAATATAACGACACAATAAGCATTTAAATGCAATTCTTGCGGTGTAGTAAGCTGCTGAGGTTGTTTTAGCAAACGTTAGTTCGTGGCATGTTAGCTAGCACCTTTCAGCAAGTTGCTAGCTTGAGTTCAGGATGTGTGTTGTTGACTGAGGAAAGTCTTGTCATTTTTTGCGAAGCTGTCTGTTGCAGGATGAAATTAAAGTCTCCTTAAGAGATACAACTGTTTTTTTTTATATATAGAAAGAGAAGTAACACTTTACTTTAAAGGGCTGCTGGACCCATTGTAACATAATAAATCGCTCGCTTGCTAGTTTCATTTGGTCAGTTGTCTTTCTGGTGAGCTAACACAGCTGCCTTGCCTGATTTTGTATCCCTGCTGGAATAAACTGCACAATAGATCCTGTTCAGTGGAGGTGGTGGTCTTGCCAAGTTACTGCAGTGAGAAACATATTTTGACAGGTAGCAAGTGCTTTCTGCTTGAATAGCTGCTTCATTCTTCTCATCTACATAATCTAACCATCATGGTTGTTGATGTGTAAGATTAGTTCCCTATGCTATCTTCGTTTAGGGTCAAGTTATTTAACCTCAATGCAACTGAGGTTAGATACTTATTTAATGTTAGTTGTTGTTTCACAGCATCCCTGGACTTGTTTGATCAAATGGGGTCGATGGATCGCCAAATGTTGTCAATTATTATGTATTAAGTCCAGAAGATTTAAGTCACACAATTCTCCTCCACTATACCTGTTTTAATTCTACAACGACCATCACCCTGGTGAAGACAAAATAGCAGTAACTGCTATAAACAAAAAACTCAAATTGTAATTTAAAATGTATTCTAGATATGCCAGCCATGTCCACCAGTGATTTACTATATATATATATATATATACATTACTGTATTGTATTGAAAATGTTCTTCTTTTCCCCTACCATCAGACACAATGCAGTTCTCTGGCAGAAGACGGAAGCTAACGTCAAACCCTCAGACGGAGCTCTATGGACACGCTCTGCAGTTCTACGGGGAGCCTCCCCTTGAAAACATGTCTCTCGCTGAATTCGAGACCTTTGCCGTGGACAGACTGAAATGTAAGGTGACATAAAAGTGACGAAAATTGCAGAAAGCAGTGTTTTGTCTGCTGTTGTGAAATTAATTTTTAATGGACGTGATATTTAAGTGTCTTCTTTTAATTCCACTGCAGTGTTGAAGACCGTCGAGAATTTGGGAGTGAGCTACGTGAAACTGTCGGAGCAGTACACAAAGAAACTGGAGTCAGAGTTTAAAAACCTGAGCTTTCCCTACAGACCAGAGGCTGTGAGTATGTTTATCATACATAAGAAAATGTTGAAAACTTGAAATTGATTAATATTGAACCGAACATTGGTTAGCAATACAATTTACTTTGTTGGGGTAAAAAAAGGCTAAATATTGGCTGGATTGTTGACATTGTTGCTGCAAACCAGGATAAATTGTCTCTTTTGTGAGCTTTTTCAGACATCAAATTAGCCAATAGACAATTACAACTACTGTGTTGGGTTCTGTGGAATTACAAGATAATAATCCACAAAACAACAAAAAAGTTATAAAAAGTAGTGAATAATGAAAAGCATTATGTCTCCTTTCAAATATCTCCTTTAAGGATGACCGAAAACCTCAGAGCGGACCAAATGAATATGACAAACGAAGAAAGGACCACATCTCCCACTTCATCCTCAGACTTGCCTACTGCCAAACGTAAGTGTGTGGTTTCTGTAGAATGTTCGTTGGCAAATTAAAAGTAATTAAGAAATGCGACTGAATAAATGTTTGTATCCAACGGTGTCTTTAAGGGAGGACCTGAGACGGTGGTTTATACAGCAGGAAGTTGATCTTTTCCGCTACCGCTTCAATGAACTGCCTCCAAAACATAAGCTTGAGTTTCTCCACAGAAATAATCTGCAATATGACACGGCAAGTTCTTTATTTTATGAGTCTTGAATGCCTATTTCATGATTTAATGTAGACAAATGCCATAACTCATGAGGCTAAAAACTGCAATATTTTTTGCTATCTGAGGTTTTACATGCACATCTGACATTGTTATTAGTTTACCTCTGTCCACATCTGTGAATGTTGAGGCTCATAGACTGACCTGAACAGGCCACTACTATTTTTGTATAAGCACATTTATATATATGTCATATGACTGACCAGGAAGCCGAGGCAGAATTGTGTGTATTAGTGGATAGTAGTATATGAGAAGATAAAAAAAAGTTGGGGAAAATGCTGAATGTGTAGCGTCTCCATTCAGTAGTGCAGTATTATGTCCACTAGATGGAGCTGTTCGATCACCCTAACAGGACCTATGAATGTTAACATTTCCTGGAATGGTGATAAAACATTTTAAATGTTGTTTTCTTTTTTATTTGTGAACCAAAGATGCACATAATACATACAATATACTTACATGCTAATCCTTATCACATGTGAATAATAACAGTTTTGTTTAGATTCTTTTACTTTTAAGTGTATTTTTTTAAACCCACCGTTTGGAAGCACTGCAGCCTGTATTCATAAAAAGGACTGAAATAGGACTAAGTATTTAATAATTCATCAACACTTAATGTGTCAAGCAACGATGAAAACGGTGCATTCATCTGATAAATGCTCTCTGGTTTCCGTGAGCCTCAACTTGCAATGTATTAACACTGACAGAGTTCCCCACACACTCGCACTCACAGTGTTGCCTTTGCAGCTTCTCGCTAAACCTCGTCTTCCTCATCAATATCTTTTCAGATTAGTGTCGAGGAGAAGAAGTCTCTGCTGGATAAACTTGTCACCTCCAGTTACGCCGTCAGTGGAATCACTGTGGAGGATCAGGACTTCTACAAAGTGAGTTACTCTTCTCTCGCTCTCCATTGAGACCACTAACAGAGTTAAGTGCTTATGCCTCCACAAAACAGTTTTTTCTTTTTTAATTTTTTTTTTTATACATACAGTATATACTTGAATCTAGACATGCTACCATACATCTGATGTTTTGTGTCCTGGATGTTAGAACTTCTTCATTGTCATCTTAACAGAAGACTAGAACATTTTTTAATGCTAAAATGATCCTGGCCACTGTAATTATCTTCAAAGTGACTCTTCCATTTACTCTAAAAGGCTCCAGTGTTAGGGAGTCCATTATAAGGATACTTTAGCCTTTTTTTTTGCAATTTCGAGTTGTTAATGCTCAGTTTCACAAAAAAAAGTGTCCAATGTCTAGAACAACACGAGTTGTATACTGTGGCTTTTCATGCTTAATGGGCACTCACCCAGTTTTGTCACAAAGTTAATGGTAGTTGCAAAGATAACTCTCCACACTTCAAAGTTATGACATTTACCTTTTGGGGTGAAGGACTAACAAAAGATTCTAATGAGATGCAGTATGGGAAGAAACTTTTACCAAAGTCACGTATTGTAGCTTTATGGAAGTGCAATCCTAAACTGCTGGAGTGCTCTTATAAGGTCTTTACAAACTAATGTATAACAGATAAGATGATTACTTGGTTAAAGACAAGTCTTTTTACATTGTTTGGGGGCCCATTCTTTGTTTTACATGCAACGACTCAGATCACACATAGAGCGATCTGACTAGAATTTACAGAAAACTTGAATCCTGTGTGGGGGAAAAAGAAGTGTTGTGAAGTCATAGATTTTGATTTCAGTAATGTCCTGCAGGGGTTTGCCTTCCTCCAACACATCTGATTCAACTGAACAGCTTGTCTTGAAGCTCTGCTGAAGCCTGATAATGAGGCATTCCTTTGAATCGGGTGTGTTGGAGCAGGGAACATCTACAACATATAGATCAGGAACAGGATTGAAAAAACATTGATTAGTGTATTAATTGATCGAAGAAGTTTGATTTCCAACTATTTTGATAATCCATGGAACGTTTCAGTCATTTGTCAAGCAAAGATGTCAAACGTTTGCTGCTTCTAGCTGCTTCTCTTTGTCGTTTATGAGAGTAAATGAAGAGTCTTGGGGTTTTGGGCTATTGGATGGTCCAAAGAAGTAATCTAAAGATGTCACATTTGACATTTTGTAGACTAAACAATGAAATGATTAAGTTGAAAATAACCATCAGATGAATCGATATTCAAAACAATTTGAAATTTCACCCCTCTTATCCCAGAACTCAATACCACACAAGTGTTTTCATTAGTGTCCCCCAGTCTGTGTAACCTTAGTACCAGTCAAACAGTAAAAAATAAAACATCACAGTAAAATACTGATTTGTCTGCTTAATACTATACTTCCCTACCTTCAGGGCTAATGTTAGAGACCGACCATCTTGCGATGCAAAATAAATGAGCACTTATTGGCCCCCGAGGCGGTTTTAAATCAACTTACTGGCGCATTCATGTTCTCCCAAATGGAAACTTCCCTCTGCATGTGCTATTTCGCTTTACTTCTAAGGAAATGCTTTGACATTATGCTGTTGAATCACTAAATGGTCACCTATTTGGGGAATTCTCTCAAATCTGTATGAATGGAGAGTGCAAAAGTAATTGGCTGATTGTCAGATCGTCATTGTGGCCTTTCACAGTTGAATGGATTCAAGTCCACAGTTTGTCTGTTCACAGAAGGAAAGGGAGGAAATGTCATGGCGTGCCACTTGACTTTAAATTTACATTTTAGTTTGTTGCTGACAGTCTTACTCCCTGAAAGAATGTAAATCATCCATTTATTGAACATCTCTGGAATATGTGTGAAATTATGAAGGGAAAGGGTCGGCTATCATTATCTAGACACTCACCATGCATGCAAACAAAATACTAAATTATTTGTTTTTTTAATGAATTCATTATTTTTATTTTATTTTGAAGGTTCCATTTCAAGATGCCCTGGATCTAGTGCGAACAAGGAAGGTGTACCTCAAAGCAGGCTACGTGTACATCCCTCACCAGGACATCGTCACCATTGTCCTGAATGATTTCCGAACCAGGCTGTCTAAAGCTCTTGCAGTAAGTGTTTGCAACTCTTCATTGTTCTTGCTAAATAATCAGCATTTCCCCGCAAAATGACTGTGTAACTGTGCAAATGTACCTTTATTTATATACAGTATGTGCAAGAACTATGCTTTGAATCAATGATAGAAACATCTTACATTATAATGCAAAAGTACCATAGATCCTTGCCAGAATATTTTTTTATTTAAATGTTGAATGCAATGAAGTGCAGCTTTTTACATACAGTCATATAGCATGTACAGGATTTGGAGTGTAATTGCTGCATTTAAACAAAACAAACCCATAAAAAAAAAAAACTCAAAGAGGCTCCTCCTGTTTTAAATGGTAACTTATACAAAGTATATTACATAATTATATTGATTTCTTTAAATGCAAAATATAACTTGTATTTATAAGAAAAACAAAAGAAATTCCACAGTCCTTGTTTTTAATCAACACCTCTCTGACTCACTCCAGAACAGCTTCACTTTGTGTTACGCTGTGTTTCTCTTGTGTCCACTCCCTGTACATAAACTCCCTGTTTATGTAAATACGTTTTGTCTATGTGGTACGTCTGGTCCCATGAGGCAAATTATTAAATTGCAGCCGTGGTTGTTGCATTCAGCGCCCCGAGAGAAAGTGGAGAAACGCAGGGTTCGAATGAGGGGAATAAGTATGCACACATGACATAAAGTGTCTGGAGGGAGGACTGAGGACAGCTAGTCTGAAAGTGCTTACTGTCCCTGCAGGCATGGCGTTTTTTTTTTTTTTAACAGCTGTGGAAGGGCGGCCTGATATCTGCACACTCGTGCATTGCATCGAATGCCCTGAGGAATGTTGAACATGATGTTTTGGGAACCAGAGGCACAGTTTATAATACATGTGAGGAGACAACCGTGGTTCATTTACATCATGGTGATGGGTCCAGACCAGGGAACAAGCACGTTCACCATCCATAAGCAGTGGCACTAAGTATTTTATGAATAGATTTGTTCTATTAATGAGGTGCAAGAAATCTATAATAGAAATATACCAATATTAATACCTGCAAATCATTACTGTTCTGATTGGAGTCTTAACCTTTCTACGCTGACTTTCTAGATTTTATTTGCTATCAGGCAGCAATGTGTGTGAATTCTGTACCTGAGGTAACTGTAAGAATTCTGATTTTTTTTTTGAGGTGATTAAGATCAGTGATTATGGTGGTAAAGAGAAGATCATAACAAGCACATTCCTACCTCAGCCAGGGAGGTCATGTTTTCATCTGATTGTGTTCACTTTCTGCTCAAAATGGGCCTCATTGTGTTCGGATGTTATACAGCCTTCAATTTTGGAGCTGATCACTGAAAAGATGGTTTTATATTGGCATTCCATTGTAGGTTGTCAGTCGTAGAGACACAGTTGAGACAGTTGGACACAACAGTGGAGCTGTCTGCTATCAGGAATATGTATCAGATGCACTTACAGCTGCATGCGTCACAGAAGTGAAGGGTTAATTTCTCCCTTAGGTTTTCTGTTGAGAGCAGCAGTCTCCAAATCAAAGTTGTTTGACTTTCAGAAAATGTGACAGTAGACTGCAAATCCTACTTCATGTTGGTTTTGTATATTTGCCTATTTACAAGTATACAGAACTATTTTGTATAGTGTTCTGTAGTAAAGCATTCAATATACCAATCAAGTGTGAGACTGTAACATAACAGTAGCTATCATTAGCGCCATAACAACTACAACTTAACTTTGCAGCAATATGGAATAGAACCATACAACTAACTGCTACTGGTCACTAACTTCCATCTCATGTGAATTTATAACGAATACAAACAAACTTTATATGGATATCTTTTAATTGATTTGATTTTTTAAAATTATATTTATATTGTTAATGTTCTGTGAAAGTACCAGTAGTCACCCCTGTTGATTTTATTCGGTCAAAAACATTGTGATTTTTGTTCTATAGACCAGCCCTCCCTGCAAAGTAGTTTGGCATTTCTGTGCTGCAATTTTTCTGTAACTTAAATGCCGACTTACATTAAACACAGATGGATTTATGATAAGCTAATAATACAATAAGCTAATATCGACCAATTATATATTGGTCTGTCTCTAATACCTCCAGATGCAATGCCTTTCAAAAGTAGCTGTTTGAGTTCATTACTTTGTACATTGGAAATTCTATGGCAGTTTGAAGAAAGGTCTTTTTTGTTGTGTGCTTTGTGTTTAGTTGTTTGCCCCTTGTGTTTAACCGAGTTGTCACTTTTAGTCGGCGCGTTTCCGGGTAATGCCTGACAGAGTTGAGCTCCGTTCACCACTGAAATCTAAAATGCTTAACGAGAAATGGAAGTAGACACTATTGGCCAACTGGAATGTGTTTTATTACCAGAATGACAAAAGTAGGGTTTCTGAGGGTAGTGTGGATGTAGTTTAATAATCTCGGAATGAATGCAGAATATCACCAAACCTTGACCTGCCGCTCTGATTATGTGCTTTTTTCAATTTCTCAGAAGCAAGTTTTGATTAGGTTTAGTGAAGAATTGGCACAGGACTGCACCATCTGTAGAATCCATTTTGTGTTGTTCCCAATGTAGTAAAAATCATTGCTGTCTTACTGTTGGCATAGTACTTGTTTAACATGAGCACATGGCTCCATCATGGGACAGGCAGGACCATCTTTTCGGCACCATCCTTCCAATTCCTAGTAATTTTTTGCACCACTAACTGTTGGAATGAAATAATGCTCCAAAAACTACTATTCTTGTATCCGTGCCATGGTGACTGTTTCTGTGTTACTGTGATGGTTATTCTCCTCCACTGGGGACGACGAGGGGACATTGCAGAAAATGTGTCATTAAAAAGGCATGAAATTGAAAGCTGCTTCTCCATATGACTCCAGTTATTGGTACGATGTTTATTTTACAGGAAACAAGACAAAAATATCATATTAAGCTGTTCTTGCGCATGTATAAAGTCATGTTTAGAAAAAAATTGGACTAAATGAAGTGTTTTATGAGAATGGGATGTTCGTATATTTGTACGATTGCTCCTAAATAAAACAAATCAAGCAGACTTAAAGCTGAAATAGTTCACTTTTGCTGAACTCTGTGTTTAGACTGAGACAGGGTGTGAAAACAAACTGATGATCCAGGTGATTCTTTACGACCTCCATCTACACCTAACAGTTGAATGTGGATCTGACCCAATATAGGTCCTGGGTCAGATCTCTGGTCTTAGGGTTTAGGTGGACCCATGAAGACCTTTAGTGTTTACTTCCTTTGTTTGAAGTACTTGATCTATAAATGAACTGACTTGATTATTGTTCTGTGTAGTGCTTGAGCTTTGTTTAAACTAATCTGCAATCTCAGGCTGTTGTAGTCCTTTGACCGGCACTATTTACCATCACTCATGGGATGTCCATCTCTTCTGCAGCTGACAGCCCGCTCGTTACCAGCAGTGCATTCTGATGAACGGCTCCAACCGCTCCTTAACCACCTCAGGTAAGCAGAGAGATTAATAACTTTGCCCCCTACTTTGCCAGGACTCAGACTCAGATTTAGCAGAATTGATCTGAGGCTCCAAAGATTGGACGATTGTTGCAGGTCGCAGTGAACCCAATCTGTCCCTGCCCAGATGTTGAATGACCTTGTGGTGACTGGCTCCATGTGTGCAGAACCTTCTATTGCCATTGATGCCAAAATCTGTGAATAATCAATTCTCCTAATTGTTTTTCCTACAATTTCCAACGCTCTGTATTGTATGACTGTTCTGGTGGTAAATATTAGTTATTGAGCGGTGGAAGCCACATTTCTCTCCCGCAGAATACATAACCGATTAATGATAGCCCAAGGTTTCACACAAAGATTCATAGAGGTCGGTATAAAACCTACATAAGCCAAATTCCAAATGTTTGGGATACCTTGTCGTACTATCATAGTACGACAAGGTATCCCAAACATTTGGAATTTTTATCAATAACAGTAATGGTGCATTAAAAGCTATTGCTTATCTTGATGTAATGGAGGTTTAGGTTTCGCCCCAAAATGCAATGTTTCGGAAGCATTCTGTTTCCGTTTGTTTGGTTGCGTGCTGGCAAACAGTCTGTATGGAGAGCAAGACGGGGAGAGTTCAGAAGGCAATATTGAAACCCATTGGAATGTTGATTTACTGCTTAATTAGCCTTTTTAAATCATATTCGAATTAATGTTGCATCCTGGTCTTCCAAAATAGTTGCATTCAATTATAATGTCAAGTATTGTGGTTCAAATGTCTGACAATTGACTTTTTTACACCACGACATAATCTTCAAAGAGAAGAGAAGACTGACAATAGCCAGTGAGTTTGGTCACCCAGTGCCTTTTAACATAAAAAAAACCAAAACATTTTCACCATTGAAAGTTACTATAAATCAGCACGAGTTTGCATTGTACAGTGACTTAAAAGCAGCAGACGTAGTTTCAGCTTCAGTAGAAAAGCAAAGCGGCTCAGAACACACTGAGGGTGTTTTATCTTATTTGAGATAAAAGTAAGAACATGAGTATAGGGGTGGAAGAAGTCATGTTGCCTGATTGTTGATGGGGATTAGTGGGCAGGTTGTTGAGATTAGTGGGCAGACCACTAAGCTCTATGGTAACGACGAACACAATGTGGGACTCGAGGGGTTGCCAAAGTCATCGTCTTAAAAATCTACCGATAGCAGCTTAGCTGATTAGAGTTTGTTTGGCGGGAGATCACAAGGGATGCATTATATTTTGTTTTTTATTAAATTATAATGTCCAGTTTTTGTGTCTGCTCTTCACCTCGTTTTCTATCAAGAAGACCTGATTAGATTGAGGAGAAATGTGATTCGAAACATAATCATTTTTCACAGCAGCCCTGATTGCTTCTATAATTCTTTTATTATTATTACTAAAGAAATTCAGTCTTATTTGTCACAGTCCTGTTCTGTTTTGTTTTTTAAATATATATATATATATTTTTTTATTTTAGTCATGCCTATGTGGGGCAGGATTACAGCATCCAGAAGAATGTTGGGAAAATCTCCCTGGAACAAATTGATTCAGTAAGTTGTTTTGCCCATTTTTTAATTCTTGAATTGTCAAGCTCAAGGTGCCATTTTTGTTGGGTATGAATTGTATAAAATGGAAAAAACTGAGGTGTGTGCCTTAATTCAGGTGGTAGAGCTAGGAATGAATAGAAATTGTGTTTAATGCCATTTAAAGATCACATTGTGTTTAACATGGACCCCACAGAAAATTAATATATAAAATTGGAAACAAGAAGAACCATCTGATGAAAATAAGAACAGATATTTACAGGTACATCGTACAGACGTCCGTTTGCATGTTAGTCATCAGTTGTTGTCTGCCTCCAGCTTTCAGGAAAGTCATTCCCGCTCTGTATGAGGCAACTCCACCAGAGTCTCAGAGAGAACCACCACCTCCGTCACGGCGGTCGCATGCAGTACGGCCTCTTCCTCAAAGGCATCGGCCTCTCTCTGGAGCAAGCTTTGCAGTTCTGGAGGTCCGAGTTCATAAGAGGCAAAGTGGATGCAGACAAGGTAGTGTTGACAACATAAAGGCCTTAAATATTTTGAGGCAAGTCAAAAAAACCCATCCTGGATTCTTAAACCCAATAAGGGAATAAATGCAGTTATCTCTCACAGTTTCCTGTTAAATGTTCATGTTGAACCTAATGGGAGGGATTTATGGGATACATTGTCACAAGGAGACATGGAGGGGTTCACGCAACTCAGGCTATCAAACTAGTCAGTACCTACTTATATACCTTTCTGTTGTAATTCTGAGTCTAATGAGAGATGTGGGCAGGAGGGGAGACGTCAGCCACTGTCCCCATCTCCAAAGTCTCAAAAGTGAACTTGGCGAACAAGCGATTGTTGAGCAGCTGCGAGCGTTGAGGACTGCACTCGTCACAGCCCTGTGAAATGCTCCCTCACTGGTTTTTATATGTGGGTTTAGAGACCAGTTAAATGCCACAAAGGAGCTTCATTTTCCGCTCTCTTTTGGCTCTCTCCCATTAAGCCATTGCAACGTCACCTCCCTTCTAATACCGATTTTGGATGTCGATTACCATGGCAACAGAAGACGCTTCCAAGCGTTTTATTCAGCCTTAAAGTAAACAAAATTAACTACATGTTAGACAAAGTATGACTTGACAATTATGTGATAAACCTGTCCATATTATAAAAGATGTGCGAGTAAATTTTAGATTAGACACTTAACTTTATCTATTTAACTTTATTTATTTAACATTATATTCTAAATAATAAAAATCCATTTCATTTTCAAAGGCTTGTATATGCTGACCTGATGAAATACCCGGAGTCATTTTTTGTTAATTTTCTTTTTTTTTTTGCAAGTTTAGCCTTGATCACCAGATTAATGTACTATAGGACAGCGGTCGGAATGCCTCTCCCTCTCCAGAGTGCTGTTCAACACTTAAATGGGTTTTGCCGTTTCATTGGCGATAGAGTGACCCCATCAAATCTGTATTGATTGAAGGAGAGTTCACTGGCATCATTATTTGCACGCAGTGTTGTGAAGTCTAATGAAGACTAAAGTGGTCGTGAGTTCAGTTATTGTGGCTCTCAGTAGGAGACCAAGACACAGTAAAGACACTGATGTTGTTTTCCATGAAGAGAACCACCACTCTTAGTGAGAATAGTGACGCATGACTCCACATGATAGAAAAGTTTGAATAGAACAGACGGAATATCACACTGTGCTGTTCAGCATGAATTCATTATATTGTGCATTTTTGTTTTAATGTGTGTGTGTGTGGTGTGTGTTTTTTTTTTAAACAAGCCTGAACTACACCAACATTGATTTAGCAGTTCACACACGATTTCGTTGTTTGTATTTCTGACCTCAACAGCTACAGCATTAGGTTTTATTTCCTTAATTAGGTCCTCAGACAGCTACAGATTTGTTGTTACACAGTGTATCTGACTTTGATCGGCTTCAGTACATGGTTCAAAAGTCTGGCCTTATAAATGTTAATGCATTTCTGTATTGACTAAAAAGAGAATAACTGCCTGTTGGAAAGATAATTGCTTGGATTGTACTTTGACAGATATGACTGCGCTGTACACACTACAGGCTGTTAGAACTTCCCTGACCTTGGCTGGCCTTTTGAGTACTTTTTTTATGCTCCGGTCTCAGAGTACCCACTTGGGAATTTGCTGTGAAGATATCATGACTCCTAAAAGATGCACTTTTAAGTATGTATGAACATGAATATGAAGTTTTGATCACTTTTATTCAGCTCCATGGTCTTATTTTGATGTTGCCATTTTATAGAAATATTGATGAGAGCCAGGAGGAAAGCCGTCCCCCTTGTTAGCAAAATGACCAATGACCATCCCTCTCCATCGCCGCTGAGATCAATATCCGCTGTGCTGGTGCCGTAGCCAGACGCCCTCCTATCTTAGCCAGGATTTACACCTGATACGTCATTGAGAATTATTACATTACGATGATGCATTTATATTTAAATTCAAGCCTTTACCGCACAAGTGACCTAGGGAACTTACAAACCAGTTGCATGTGTTGTAAATCACTCATATATATGTATGTATACTGTTTATTGCAGTTATCATTGTCATTCAAGCCGGACAGATGAACACACACAAAGAGATGAGTAAGAAACAACAGTTTGACAACAGTGATTTTGCTCCCAAATGTTCCCTGAAAATCTAAAACAACCCAGTTTTGTCCTATAAAGTGAAAAAAAACAGGTATAGCATGCAAGGTCAAATCACATAATATTTAAAATATCTATCAGTTAAGAAAATACTCTCTACTTTCGCCGGTTCATTATATTTTTCTTTCTCTGGCAGCACCCATAAATAGCTCAATCTCATCGAAACAACAAGGTTGTTTTTTATGTTTTAATGCTCGTCAGACGATGCAGTGTTAACAGGGTGCAAGGTGAGTGCCAAGAAATCCTTTATTTATTTTTGCTGAGCTGAGGAGACACTCAGTGCACCAACCTGGCATAGTAGTGCATGTGGTGTGGGCCTTGATCCCCGAGCCATGTTATCTTTTGAATGATGATTTGTTGTAGTAGATCATCTCGCCTGCCTGGCACCCCAGGTAGTCAGCACTCTTTCCAGTCCGCGGACATGTATTGCATCAGCCACACAAAGTGTCCAGGCATGTTGTTGGAATATGCTGAGCGTCTGTTTCCTGCTGGGGCCCCAGTTTCAGTAGTAATGGGTAGACACATCAAGGGATTCAGACTTTGAGGCTCAAAGATGCATACAGAGTCCCTCCTGTTCTTAGCTGTTTGAAAATCAGCAACTCGTAAGGTTTTTCACTCCTCTTTTCTCTGTGCAAAAGAACAGCGAAAGGTGAAGAAAAGTCCTAGGGGAATAGAAACAAAGTCAAGGGTTAAGTATTAACGCTTAATGGGTAACACCACCAATTCTACACACTGAAGTATGTTTACAGGTCTTGGGAAGTACTGCTACATACTGTACGTGGAAAAAGAAGTATAACGACTTGCGGCTCCAGAGGAAGCTGGATGTAATCTGGCAAACTGCCTCCAGTTATGTCACTAAGTGGCTTAGATGCATTGTGGGGAATTTAGTTACCAGGTTTTGAAAACAAAGAAAAACGTGTGGAATTAAAGACTATGTCTGGGTCTGCTATGTAAAAGTGTAATTTTTGTTTTTTAAACAGTCCATAGTGATTCCATCATCTTTTTAGGAGTGCAGTGCTAGACCAGTGGACTGCTTTCAGAATTCTGGCAAGCTTAATGTTATTAATTACATCAGTTGAGCTGAATCAAACCAGTTGGGCTTTATTGGTCATTAAGGGAAATTAAAGCATAAAAGCCACAGAAAAAAGCTAAATGGAGTTTTCATTAATTTACCGGGGCAGTCCATTGAATATTTGTATTATTATAAACATTAGTGTCCTGCTGGTTTAACTGTTTATTGCAATGAGCACCTTTATTTAAGAAGAGGGTACATATACTGATGTGGGAAACGACTAAGCGAACTTGCGATTCTAATCTGAGATGAAACAAACAAAAATGTCTCAATTTTTGTCTTGTTACAAAAAACGCAATAGCTGAATAAACAGCATTGCAACTAACGCGTATTAAAGATATAATATGTAACATTTTTGCATCAAGATGTCTAAAAAAACAAACAAACACATATAGCGTTATATTTTGATTCAAGGTATTGATGCATTTCATTGGGTTGCCTGTCCCTTTAACTTCTGGGAGAGAGTCAGAGAGTGAGAAAGGAAGTCTGTGTACATAACGTGAACAAAATTCTAATCCATCGTCCGTGAACATCTCTGCCAGAGTCATGTAGATAGATTATCATCAGCAATGGTGGTTGTTTCACCATGAAGACAATAACTCCCTTGATCCCAGCCTTTTGTTTCAATTGAGAGGCCCCTATTACATTCCACGTGTTTTAAAGCGTTGTGTTTCGACTAATAAAGCAGAGTCCTGTCCTTGTGTCTGTTATTTGCCCTCAGTAAAAGACTGTTTGGGACTCAATTTCTGAGGTGGCTTGGTTCCCATCTACAAGCTTCGAGAGAAAGCGTGATGGGATGTGCACAAAGTTCGACACTTGTTCCGCAGCAGGATGGTGCTGACCAGATCGCAGCTCTCACAATGATGTATGTGTTAAGTCAACGACTGCACTTTGTGGCAAGCTGCACAAAAGCCTGCTCATTAGTATGCGACAGGCACAGAAAAAGATGGGAGGCAGCGATGCCGAAAGGAAGGCCTGGAGGAAGAGGCAGTGTAATATTAGACTAGAGGGAGAGGGAAAATTGATGAAATCGGCTTGATCTGTCCATTTTTCTTGCCACGAAGTTAGCCTGTTCATTTGCGGAAGTGCCTGTTTGTACCACATCTTGGTGTGTTTGTGTTGCCTTGGGGTAGGACCTCTTTTGAACTGCTTGTTTTTACAGATGTTAACTTCAGGTTAATTAATTTCCTCTAACTGACAGCATTTTTCACTTTACAGGTTTGGTTTCCTCTGGGATCTTTTCCAAAAGCGGAAGAGATTCATTAGACAGCACTTTGTAAACTGCTCTCAAAAGTTTGGTTACAAATGTACACCGTGTTGTTTTTTTTCCCCACCGGTATTTTCAGTACAAATGAAAGTCGGCCCCTGCTCCTCCTCTGTTACCTTGTATAAAGTTTTTTTTGTTTTTTTTTTCCGTGAAGGGATTCATGAAGGACTATTTTGCCCTTGTGGGTTTTTGCTCTTTTTCTCCTTTTTAGAAAGTCCATAGACAAGTACAAGACGACATTCAGCTAGATAGCGTGGTCATTCTTTTGAGTTCCACAGGGACTCCTACAATTAAAACAATCTATCTTATCTTCTACGGTGAGCTGCTTGCAAAATAGTGCAACGGGATGCAAAGGGATAATGCCAATCCATCGTTATCTTGCATACATGACTTGAAAAGGAAAAAAACTAGAGAATTTCACTGAATATGGAAGTTTTCAAAGAGGCGTTCGCTTTCACTGAGAAATGCACAGCAGAAGCAGGCAGACACATAGCTGATATTTGCCTCTTATGTATTCCATAGTTGTATGTGATGGCTGTTCAGTAATGAGACCTTGCAGTACAGAAATACCAAAAATATGTTTGAGGGAAGTTAGAAACTTTGTCGCCATATATCATTTTTTGCACCTGTGAGAACCGACATGCTAAAACAGGTGAAAAATGGATGCCTATCAAAGTTTTTTTTATATCTGTTAAAAAAAAGTAATAAGTGCTATCAGCCCTAAAAATCTAGTTTTGGTCGGGCCCAAATCATTTTCACAGCAGACTTTTTGACTTGTCGTAGTACTGCACATATATATCCAAGCCAAAAAGTGCAAGTTTTGAGTCAAAAACTGTCTAAAGTATAACATTTTGCATATACATACACTCAAATGATATTGCACATAGTCACAAATAGATTCAGTAGCCGATGTATGACAGTGAGATGACACTCAAAAAGCGCAGGTGTTGTGAATGACGTTAATGATGGCTCATTTCTGTTCCAGTGTCCCAGTAAGCCGTGACAGTGTGACAGTGAGCCTGCATGCACCATATTGGGACCTTGAAACTGAAGCAGCTAAATGGAGTTCAGCCACATTCATTTCATTACACCTGTGCGTCTCCTTGTTTTGTAATAACATAACAACACATGTAACTAATACACCCCCCCCAAAAAAGTTTGATTCATTTCAGTTAGGTTTAACTCTTTTACTGGCAGTGACATTAGGTTTTGCGGTAACCTTGTCGCAGCTTGAAGGTCTTTTGTGGTTATAATTTGTCTCAATTGCCTTTTAGTTTAAAATTCTCCTTGTGCATTGTATGTAAATGACCTTTTAAAAAGTGGTCTTTTCCTCTCTGCAACACCAAACTTCTTCACTCGTGTGCACTTTCAGTGTTTTATAGTCCCTCACCTTTCATTGTTTATTGGCTCTGAAAAGCCCTGTAGTGGAGATTATAAAGGGAACTATTTTAATGGTATTACATACAAGAGGAATTGGAGCTACAGGCATATCAGTCACTATGGACTGAGCCTAAGAAGCCGTGCCAAGTTTACACACATGCACGCACACACCCGTACGTAATCCCTTTGATTGTGTCCTATTTCTCCGTCTCCATCGCCGCAGGTTTTTGTGAATGTGTCCTGGAGTGTGGGGGGATGTTACAGTGATGTAGCCCCACGAGCCAAGATGCGCACTAGAAGAGCTGCGGCTCTGCTCTTTTAATGCAGCTTTTGTGCTGCTGTTCAGACTCAGATTTTCCCGAATTTTTGGAGGTCATCTGTATTAGCATGTATCCCGGATTATCTGAAGTGTAGGTTGAAGTGTAGGAACGCAGCTGGTGATTAGAAGAAACACTGAAAATATCATTATATTTATAGGAGTCGCATTCAATATAGAGTAAAATTAGGGCAGCATTTGATTGCTGAGAGGAATCTCAATACTGCCAAATCTGCGTTGAAGAAAAGGGCCAGTGTATAATCTGTTGGGTTTATGAAGTAATATCTTTAATCACGTCATTCATAAGAAAAAAGAAGTCAAACCACCTCAGTCTCACTTAGAAGTAGTGAAAGTTTAATATCATCATTCCCAAAGTCTTTGTATCACTTTTTTCAGACCACATAGGACTTTTTTTTTTTATTTCCTAATTATTTCACATAATACATATTAAACACACTTTAGTGCCAGTGGAGTTCCAAGATTCGTTTTAATAGAGTAGGGGGGGTCTTAAATCAGGAAGTGACTTCTTGAATTCTTAGAAGCTCTACATAATTAATATTAGATTTATTGTACTCAAAGAAGATTTTTATGGATTTTTAAATTGCCACTGCAGCTTGTCACATTAGCAAGTTCAAGGGTTTTAGTGCAACATTAATGTGTTATGATGGGTGCAGTCATTGTGATTGTGTTCTGCCACTGTCGAAGCACTCTGTGTATTTTACCGTTTGATTTTTAGAGGCAGGGTACCTGTAATTCATTTTTTATGGTTGCACATAAACATTGTACATATAAAACGGGTTCACTGTGAAGACTGTGTAGATTGACCCCCATCAAAAACTATTAAGAGTTTTTAGGTTTGGATAAACCTGGACAGAAGATTGTGTGATGGCTTGCAGAAGTCTGGCACTTTAAAGTTTATTGATAAGGTTCACTCGTGTCCTTGACTTTGATGTTCTGCTTTTTGGGAGATCATAAAAGATTTCCCAAGATATCAAATCAGTGACCCACATAGTTTGATTGAAATCAAACCCTGCTGCAACGTGGTCATACATATATATTACAAGATTAGGCAAGGTCCAGTTCTGTCCGACGGGGAATGCAGCCTGTTTCGTCATTAATAACTTAGAGCTGTGCTGCAAATGGAGAAAAGAAATTACAGAGAAAATGCATCCAGATCCAAATGTTAATGGGTAAGATCTTTGTTTATTCAACTTTCAGTACAATACAGGTCTTACACAAGTCATCATTCTTTTTGTCATCAATTAATCTCATTGTCTTAATCTATAAAATGGCAGAAAAGGTTGATAAATACCCATAACAATATTGGAAAACCAAGTCGAAGTCCTCAACTTTAATTTTTATTCAGTTAGACGATCCAAATCCCTTAGATACTCTTTTGATTATCACATGAGGCAAGGGGGAGCAAGATAAATCCAGAAGTCCACAGATCCGTAACTTAAAGTCCCCCTCCGCTCAAAACATTTTTTTTTCTTCTTGTTCCTCACATTGACTGTTTGCGCTTCACCGCGGCTTTTACAATAAAGTAGGATATAGTAAGTGGTTAAACTTTTTGGAGGATTTTAACATCATAATAGAACTTTTTTGCGAGAAAACCATATCAAACGGATTAGAAGTCGAATGACAGTATTTTATACAGATCTTAAAACATGCCTGGAGGGGATCTTAAAAGCGACGTTTTGTAGAAATTGGCATTTAGTGCAATATGGCGCCTCCCACAGTTTTTGAGCGCAACACCACTGTCGTAAACACAAATCCCAGCTCTGTAACAGTTTGTCTGACGTAATGTAGATGCTAACTACAGACTAAACTCATTACATCATAACAATGTTATGTGTTGAAAACTTGTATCTTGAAGTAAACATGTGTGTACCGCTCTGATCCTACCCTCTCACTGAAGTTACATAGCCACTCCACCCCCCATCACTTGTTTCTGCACTGAGACAGAGACACCGTTCACCCTGTTACAACACACTGTACCGTCAACATGATTTTGAAGCTGTTATTTTAAGGTCAGAAAGTTACAGGATGTTGCTTTAATTAAAGGTACTTCCTCTGCAGAAAATGTCCTGTCAATGATGATGACCATTTGTGACATTTCTAAATGAATCCCGATCCTTTAGTGTGATTTTACTGTTAACGGGTTGAGGTGTTACAACTGTTCTATGCTTTAAATACACTGAGATTGTAGCCCAGTGTTTCCCAACTTTAAAGACCCGACCCCCTCCAACACATTTAAGCAAGAGATGGCAATTAACTTCACCAGTAAACCATAAATATCGAAGTGCTGCATTTTCAATTAGGAATGGTAGGTGGTTTATTTAAATATACTCTTCATATTGTATCAACGTGTTCCTCAGGAGAAGCGATGAGAGAAAGATGGCCATATCACAGTATCCATAATTCAGCTATCTCGAGTGTGGCGACACCTCTACAGCAGGTTCTCTCTAATAGCTCTATATTTCATTGAGGAAAACACCCTGTCAAAACTGACATGATGTATGACAATGTCTCTTTTCACCCCAACCTTGTCCCTCTTACACTCTCATCCTCACTAATGCCTTCTCTTCCTCCCTGCCCTCTTCTCTCTCCCTCTCTGTAGTTTGACAAAGCATATGCCTACGGCATCCGCCACATGTTTGGCAAAGAAGGCAAGCGAGCAGACTACACCCCCTACAGTTGCATGAAGGTGATTTTATCAAACGCACCCAGCCAAGGCGACCATCATGGTGAGTCAACGGCTGTTGGAAGAAGCCATTAACCATGTGATAAGCCACTTGGCTGTCATTATCGGGCTTTTAACTTGAAGCTCTTGGATGGAAATAGCGATGCAACTGACTGTGGGCATTACCAAAATCTTTTTCACATGCCGAGTTGCAGTATACCATCTTAATTGTTTATTTATATAACCATTTATTTGAGTTTATTTTCATTTTATGTTTGTAGGATGTCCATTTCGACACAGTGACCCAGAGCTGCTGAAGCAAAAGCTTCAGTTTTACAAAGTGTCTCCCAGTGGAATCAGTCAGGTGGGTGCCGTCAGGTCTCTCAAATGGTTAGACAGCAATCCAGCAATCTGCTTTTAACATCTGCTGCATTACATTATGTAGGTATGCACAATCGACAGTGGAAACATTTATTTTATTGGGCACCGCAGAAAAGAATATTATTGCAGCTAAATTCATCTGTCAATACAAAGCCATGATGGCTTTATTGACTTGACAAATGCAGCATCTACACACTTAGTGTAGCAGTCGTGGTATGTACCTTTTTTACAGTAGCTAAATTTCTATCGTGCGTCTCCAATAACATTGCTCCCCTGATCTCATGAAACTCAGCAGATATATATTGATTTTGGTCTACTGGTTTAAAAGAATCTGATAAACCATTTCAGAAACTGGCAAATGGTGTGACTTAGCAGGCCGTGAGTTACAGGATAAAAAATACAAATGTTCAAATTGGTGGCAGGACAGATTTGGCACGAGCCACTGCAGGGCAGATGGAAGACACCAAAATGTGACTGACTTCTTAAGAAGAATAAACGTGTTAACAGAGAGACACTGTGCTGCTCACAGGAGTTTGACAGACTGAATACAGCCTGATGAGACTAGTGTTCTACTGAGGCTGTACTTGCGTCTGTCCTTTTGAGCTCAGTGCTAATTTCACCATGTTAACGTGTGTAACGTTTACCATCTTAATTCACTGTGTTGGCAGCTATCATATGCTGATTAGCACTAAACACTAAGTAAACTAGGTACAGCTGAGGCTGATGGGAATGTCATAAAGTTTGAGCCATTTTGTCACGAACCAAAATATAGAAGAGTTTTAAAAAATGACCCGATGATGGCACCAAGTGAAAAGTTAGCTGATCACCAAAGTCATTATTTGAGGGGAAATTCAATGCAATAGTTTTTGAGATATCTCTCTCAAAAACACAAATGTCAACATCATGGCGATGCCAGAGGAAACTCTGTTTCACAGGATGAGTGATGCAAATCCTTCCAAAATGTAATGGAAATCAATGTGTAGACACAAATCATAATCAAAATGTTTTGCTCCACTTCACTTGTTTTCTTTTTGTCTTCTTTTGCAAGATATTTTTTATTGAAAGCAATGTTAGCTGGGGTAACAATGTGCATTCGTATATAGATTTTAGACTTTGAAAGGGGAAAAAAAAGACCCCAAAACAAACAACAAAGAAAACAACGCCTCTCAAACTGAACAACACATACGAGAGACAAATGATTTGAGTGTTTTCACAGGATGACGTCCAACATCATCCCCCTATAGTGGGTTATATCTGAACCACTTGAAAAATAAAGACAGTTGAGGCTGCAATATTACTTTCAAGTGACTGGCAGATGTTTGACATGTCGTTTGTCTAATCCCCACAGAACCTCCCAGGGTGAAGCTCATAAATAGGAGGTGTGATATTCGCCCCCTTTGCATGAGAGAAGATAGAAATAAAACTCACAGCAGAGCTCGTGTTTACTTTTTATTATTATCTTTTTGAGCATTTTGCAAATGTTCCTGGTACACCATTAAACAAAATCATAAAAAACTGCAATATCTGGCAGAGACTAAGAACAGCTCATGACTGATCTAATAGCAGCCCCGGCGTTGAGCGTGCTCGTGGCAGTATCACGCTGGAGGCAGCCTTCAGGAATATGGGGAATAATGAAGGAGCCAAATACAGGCACATTCAACAGCACAGTCTCTCTCTCTTAGCGACTGCTGAAGACCTTGAATTTATTTTTCAGCAGGTCAGTCACCCTGAGTATACAGTCGTGCTAACACTGCAGTGGTTTCAGTACAGGAATGTGAGAGGTGTTATGTGACCAAAACCAAAGCCCGGGCTTTAGAATATCTGATCACATCCTCACTTTCTACTTTAAAGAGAGAGAGAAAAGAGAGAAAAGTATGCAGGAGATGTACCAGAAGACTTGAAGGTGTAATCATAGCCAACGGTTGTTCTACAAAGAGTTGACTGAGGGCATGAATATCTAAATTAGACCTCATAAATAAGCCTATGATCTGTTTTTATTACATTTTCAAACATTTCTTGAAGGATGCTGCTGTCATTATGATTAATGAAAAATGTTTGGAAGTAGTCGACCAAAGGCCCGTTGGAACAATTTTGGAAACAAGACTGCAACAGCACAAAATGTTGAGAATATCCTCTGCACATGTGTGTCGGTGTATGTTCTGGAAGTTCCCCTCCTTCATCCTCTTCATTTTCTTGTTTGCAGATCCTGGAGCTGGTTAAAGGAATGCACTATCAGCTGGCGTGCCAGAAATACTTTGAGCTGACGCACAATGTAAGTGCAGATTTAATTTGAAGCTGCGAGTAACTGGGGCTGGCTACCTGTGTCAGAGGCAGCAGCTTTGGTATTGCGTCTCATGCATGAAGGCTCAGGAGAGAGCCAGAACCGTCACACCTCCATCATTAGCTGGCTGTCATAACCACTTAACTTTTATAGGTTTATTATAGCATTCAGATCTATGTCATCCCCTGTGGATACTTATTTAATTTAATCTGTTTAAGTTTGGATGCTTGAGTCATCATCCCTTTCAGTCACACTCAAGGTCTACACTTTTTAAACTCAGAACATTTGTTTGTGACACTCGCTGCACAACATCCAGTTGAGTTTGGCAAACAGTTCAGATGTTTGATCGGGTGAATTCAAACTCAACGTTTTGACTTGGCGTCAGTTTTTCAGAAGCATTAACACAATATAAAAAAACCAAACCACTTGAAACACAGCAGAGTGAGCAAATGTGATGTTTTGAAAATCGAATGCAGGTGCTGTTACAACTCTGATCAACAGTCTGTCAGATACACTATCAAAGGTCCCCAAATAATGAACCAAACACAAACCAACACAACTTTAAACCTGTTTTTTGGGGAGGTGGCTGAATTGTTACTAATTACAGAAACTGATTTGTGGACATGACGCAACGTAACTGTAGTGTTATTGATCTATCATGGCACTGGGCTTATCGCTTAACAATGTCTCTTTCCAGAAGTCATGACCCATTACTAATATAATCTACGGACCTTGTCTTGAGGAGTTTCATGTAGGAAATATTTTCTTTTTATAACACTGCGCAGAGCGAAGCTTGCAATTACTCCTGAACTAGAGGCTAACTCGCCAAGCTAGCTAAGCTATTTAATGTTGCAACTCAGCCGAGGAGGACACCATTAATGGTTACTTCCCCAGCTGTACAGATGATATAGCTGTCACGTGCAGTTTGTTAGAAAGAAAATAGTTCCTATATGAAACTGCTCACAACAAGATCTGTGGAAATATACATTACTGTTGACACCTACAGTACCAGCACCTCTAAATGACTAGATAGTGTCTCATTTGTTTGGTTCTTAGATCAACATAAATGTAAAAACGACAGAGCTGACACTAAGTTGTGCTTTTAAAGTAAGTTAAGGAGCCAGCTTAGAAGACTATCCCACTCCTGGCTCCAGCTTAATGTGCAGAAATCTTTATTTATTGACAGACTCGAGGTCCGGATATAGCAATGGTAGAAATGATGGTTTTGGCCTGGCAAATAATTGCTTTTACTGAAATGTCAAACTTTACCTTCCATTACGTTAAACCTCCTCTGGAGAATATTTAGTTTTCTCCCCGAGCCACTTGTTCTCGCTGGTTATTAACTTTAATCTAATTAATCTGCTGGAAAGATGCTGGGCTGCATGTGTTCATTTACGGTCATTACACAGTCAAATAAGGAAGAAAAACAAGCTTTCTCTAAATGAATCGTCTTCACAACACAACTTATTCACATTTAATTCACATTCTTGTGAAGCAGCCAGCTGATAAAAACGAAGATCTAACGGGAAGATGTGTGTGTGAGTGCAGGTGTGAAATCTCAGCAGCGGGAGATGCAGTCCGTATTGTTCAGCCACCTGCAGATACATTATATGTTTCCAGAAAGCATTACTGCCCATAAAGTGTTTCAGCCTTTTTTTTGTAGAAGATGTTTTTCTTCACTCGAGGGACAGGTAGAAATAGTGAAGTGTCTTCTTAGAGATCTTAATTTGGCACTTGGAAGACAATGATGCTGTCCATCACAGCAAGTTAAAGCATTTGCTTCTTCGACATGAAACGCTTTCAGAACATCAATCACAATTACCTAACTGCTTATAGATGATGGAAAAGGTCACGCGGAGAGTGTTCGGAGGAGCTCAAACCTTCATCTCTTAATTGATTCACAGGTTTTTACTCATCCTGATTGATTTTGACATTTTATTTCCTGAAAGGGCATTTCATCCGTTTACTGATGGAACAGTTAGCTCGCAACTTAGCTTGCTAATTAGGCCATAAAAAACCTGCTGTCATTGTTGTTAATAAGTGAATTGTTTGAATTAGCAACCCTCCCAGACGAGTTTCAGTCAGGTCGCTGCTAACCTCACATCCGTCCTCTCCCATGTCTTCTCTTTGTTTTGAGCAGATCGAGGATGCAAATTTCTCGCTCAATCACCCCAACCAGTACTTTATTGAGAGTCAGAGGGTTTTGGGCGGAGGCAAGGAGGTAAAGCGCGAGATTGAGGCTCCGCAGAGGCCGCAGGAAATCACTGCAGCCAAAGGAAACAACGCGCCTCGAGAGGCTGCCACAAACGACCCCCAGGGTTTGGCCGAGATGACGGAGGATCTGGACTCGTTCTTTCAAGATGCCTGATTTTTTCTTTTATATGTGTAAAAATAAATGTTTGTTTGTCTTTTCTATGAGAACTTGGGGATGGGGGTGTGGTTTAAGGCTGCAGCTGCCAATTATTTTCATTGCTGATTAATCTGACATATTTTTTCTCGGTTAATCGATTAGCTTGGTCTATAAAATAGTTGATATTTTATAATTGATACCTAATCAATTAATTGTTGCAGCTGTACATGGACCATATTCTGATCTGAGTCATCTGTATCTGACATGTTATGTATTAAAGTTGCATATCAGTAATTTCACAATAATTTGTTAGTATCATTCTCACTGGAGTCGCCCTGATTGGACTTGATTCAAAGCTAAACATCAGTCCAAAGCAGATTTTTCGACATTGAAATTCCTTGTTCACATGTCAGTGACATGGCATCATCCATTTTTCTGTTTAACCCGTGTGTTAAAAGAAGCCTCACAGTTTGTTTTCGGCCTTTGTTTTTTTTTCCACTGTGGTCTGAACTCAGGCTGCTTATAGCCAGTCTCAGTGCACAGTGTTTTGGCAGGGACTTGGCTTTGGGGGTGATGACTAGAACATTTCCCAGCTGTCTCAGAAACAATGTCATTGTATTTGCTGGCAGGAGTGTGGATGAATGGTGGCAGGAGGATAGATGAAAATAAACAATTTCCACAGTTGTATTATGCCACCTTGGAATATTGCCTTATAGTGCACAATACAATTTATCCAGAGCACACGTGGTCAGGAGATGTTTCCTCACGCTTCTCTGAATAATTTATGAAAAACTGGTCTAGAAGTCAGGAACTTTGTGCACAACTGTGGCACGGGCTCTAATCTTGGTTCTTTGAGCTCTTATCGCCGCTCTTACTGTACGCTTCTTACAAGATTACTAACTTTAGATCCAATTAGATGCACCATACAGGCAGCCCTGAATTATATGAATACAAATGTATTTCCCAGGAGACCAAAGGAAATATTGGATGATTGAATGAAAGCCTCCTTCTGTAATTTAATCATTGTTAATTTTGAATTAAATTTGATGTGCCCTGAGGGTGTCAGATCTAAAAAAAAAACAGAAAAACTTTGCTCTGCAGGCTTTTCTGTTTCAAGACTTTGACACATTCAGACCACAGTTCGTCACTGTCTTCGCTTGTATCGTCGCAGCACAAACACGCGGGCCTGCATCAGAGCTGCACATTGCCAGAATTAAATTAGGTCTTAAAATCCAGGCATGGTGCTTGACATAGAGAGGATTTATTCAGTATAATAAGGCGACTGGATAACAGTGCGCAGCCCGGCTGCTGTCAGCAAGAGACCCTTGATGTTTAATATTTGGTTGAGCATGACTACGTTTGACAAAGCTGGCACTTTCTTAGACTGTGGGCAGGCAGTTGACTAGGACAGCGTTTATCTCCTCCGAATGGATTTACAATCATTAGTCATGAACTTGCCTGCCTTCGCCCTGTGTTTTGTTTTCCTCCAGTGCTCATTACATGGACGAGAGGTGTTCTCGGGGACGGTGCATTATCCGAAAGGGCAAGAAATTGAATCCAAGGCCCGAACGCGGCGTTTGTCTCATGAGCCTCGTATGGAAGCCGACGTACAGGCTGAATCTGTATGCATGGATGTGTCGCTTTTTCTTGCTGCTTTGCGAGCGTGTGGCAATCTGGAGCCTGTAAATGCCGCAAAACATCAAATCCTTGAGTTGATTTGCATCCGCAGACGTGGAGTCTCAGCTCAAATAATGCAGTGAACAAAGAGGGCCACATTTCAGGTGTAGGAATGTTACAG
This sequence comes from Spondyliosoma cantharus, assembly GCA_900302685.1. Lineage (NCBI taxonomy): Eukaryota > Metazoa > Chordata > Actinopteri > Spariformes > Sparidae > Spondyliosoma > Spondyliosoma cantharus. The sequence goes on along the minus strand of OMLP01023137.1, from coordinate 1,431 downwards.
AAAGTGAATTAAATTAAATGATCAACTGCGGTGTAAAGCTGTCACAGATTATTTTTTAATTGTTGATAAGTTCATCTTTTGATTATTTTTTTCAATTAATCAAAAGTCATTTGGTCTCTAAAATGTTGCACACTGGTGAAAAATCTCCAGCTCTAGATGACGTCCTCTAATGTCTTGTTTTGTCCACAACCCAAAGATGTTCAGTGTTCTGTCATAGAGGAGTACAGAAACCAGAAAATATCCATATTTAAGAAGTTGGAATCAGTGAATTTAACGAACAGATCAATTTATAGATCATCAAAATAATTAGCGATTCATTTAATTGTTGTCACTGACTGATAATCGTTGCAAAAAGTTGCTGAATAAAGCTCAAAAACAAATCCAAATGATATCCCTCAGTAGTTTTGAGTACTCTGCACTGACTCCACAGTTCTATTCAGAGCATAATGTTTCTCTTTGTCCTCTTCCTAACGTAATGTCACTCAGGGGACCAAATGTGCGGCGGTTTGATTTCTTATTTATCAGAGGCAGCTCAAGTTAATTTGGCGATTTGCGTGTGTTTTGTTTCCTATTTATCGTTAAGGAATAGATGACATCCCCGTAATGCGTACTCGCACCTCTCGCCTGCCGGCTTCACAAAATGAGCGCCGTTTATTTGATAACTGTCTCATTCCTCATTTCAGATCTCATATAAGGTTGTGCAGTCGTGATGGAGTATTAGCTTTTCAGTGGGAGGAAGAACAGATTATTTTGGGTCTTTAGTGGATTCTTGTCAAATTAGCTGCGCCGCTGTCACAAACTTTGTCCTCACTGCACTGGAGCTGCCGCTGTATTTTCTTTTTTTCCCCCTTATTTCTTCCAATGTAATAAAAAGTTGGAGCAGATCTGAAGCAAAGCCTGATGGAGGTTAAATTAGTAACTACATCTTGAGTTAAGCCAGAGTGTGGAGTACATTGCTCAAAGGCTTGGAATCGGTGGGAAGGAAACATAAAATTGTGTCCGTGGCAGTCTCACATCTTATGCATGAGTTAAGAAACTGGGAAGTTTGACAACGATCGAGTGATGAAGGGTCTGAGGTTGGATGAAACTCCAACTGCTAATCAAGACCATAAAATTCATTGTTACAGTGTTGAGAAAAGCTAGTGAGTGGACTCTGAGTTAAAGGTGCAATATGTAAGAATTGGCCACCTGTTGAATTTATGCTCCAAACCAATAGGGGGCAGCATATCACAGAGAAACCTGCTACTTGCTGCTAACCGTAGCCACCATAAGGTAGTTAGCTCAGTTAGCCATGCAGCTACTGATCTGGATGAGGGGCTTAGAGCAGCAGTGCAATGTTGTTGTATAAACTGCTAGCACAGGAGCTCTGGATCTTGATGGTCAAGGGCTAGCTGGTTAGCACACTATGCTATCTTCAGTACAGTTTAGTGT
>OMLP01023135.1:40368-55926 GCA_900302685.1 Spondyliosoma cantharus | reverse complement strand
GAGTGACAGTGTAAAGGGCTGTTTTTATTCATTTCCCGTCAAGTTTCTACAGACAGGTTTACTTGTTAGCTAAACAGTGTGTGTGTGTGTGTGTGTGTGTGTGTGTGTGTCGCTGGGACCTTTCTGTAAAACATATTAATGACACCATCCTCAGCCCTGAATATCTGGAAAAGCTCTGAATGTAAGGTGACCAAGAGGATCGTTATGTCATTAAATTATTATGTATTATTATATATGAATTGAAAAACGTGGACAATTCAAGTTACTCCTATTTTGCTCTTGTTAACTGCTGTATTAAAACTATGGTGCAGGTATTACCTACTTAAAATGGCTGCGTAAAGTATAAAAAGAAAAATATGGAAGCGTATTGCATTCACTTAAAAAAAACAAAAAAACTTTTCTGAGTAATTTATTTTTTGGCTTGTTTTTTGAAGAATTTCTCTCTGTTTTTCTGGCTAATTCTTTTCCTGTTTTTCTGAGTAATTTTTTTTCTGAATTATTGAGATACTTCGAAGTCCCACAAGAACCTCCAACCTGCAAGTGACTCCCATGGACCTATAGTGACTCCTGCTCCTGATTTCAAATGCATCATCTTGTATCCGTGGAGCATGCCATATCTATCCATATCTGTCTGTTTAGTGGAGAAACATTGCTATGTCGAGCAGATCTGAATGGGCTTTCCTTCTGAACAGCCCCAAAGTCCTTAGGTGCTGCGTAAAGTCGACAAATTAATGGTAATACCATCGATATGTCTTAAAGACAGGACTATCTCCCAGTGTCTTAAACCCAGATCAAAGTAAAACTTGATTAAACTAAACAAGCTGGTCATGTTTGTTTACATTAAATCGAGCGCTCAATAAAGGAATGAATGCGTCTATTGTTTCAAATGCTCTCTAAACTCAGAAAAAAAATTATTCAGAAAATCAGAAAAGAATTACTCCGAAAAACAAACCAAGTGAATGCAATACACTCCCGTAGTTATGTAGACTCTGTCCTGAAATGCTTTTGTTTTTGGTACACAAAGGTGTTACTGAGAGAGTACAGGACAGGACAAGTGACTGACCAGTAAAGGTAAAAATGAAGACACAGATGGAGATGACCCATGACACTCGGCTGTTGCTCTCCCCAAACTCATCCATTATATCCTGAAGGAAGACACCCAGGCTCTTGATGGTCCCATAGGTGCAGACCTCCACCAAGAAGAAGGCTACAGCCACGGCCCAGCCCCAGCCGCCATCAGGCACCTCTGGGTAAACATTTGGGCCCAGACAATGAAGGGACTTCAGCATCCTCATGGCTACAGCAGGTCACCTGGAGGGAGGCACATAGCTATCATCAGTTTGTTCATTGTTTTGTCCACTTGGGGGCAGAATAATTCCATCACAGACAAAGACTTTTATGACACACACAGCTGCTGCTGGAAATACAGCTGTCACGAGCACTGAGACTGGATTGAACACTAAATGCACTCAAACACCATAACGTTGAGCTAAAGGAGGCTAAAAATAGGCCCTGATAGCTGCAATGTATGTGTCAATTTACTTCATTGTCTTTCATTGCTTTTTTTTCCATTTAGCATTTGATTCATTGCTAAATATATCTGTAACACGACCTGGAACCATTAGTTGATAATTCAATCACTCATTGAACATCATATTAGGACAAAAATGTCAAACATTTGGTCGTTAAAGTTTGTGCACTATCATTTTTTTTTACGTAATTGGTTAAATAATGGCAGAGTCCTCTTTTTGTGGAAGCTTTTTATCACTGTTTTACCATGTGTGCCGACACAGTATACTGATGTATTGGATCACATAGTGTTGATGTGTTCTTGTTGTAAACAATTCAATGATAAGGCTTGTTCCGGAACACACACCAGTGTTTATCAGGTGAGGTCTATATATGGACCTTATTGGTCACATGCTGAGTGACTCATTGAGTTTTTGGGGGCATTAGTTGCAGGAACCTTTACCTGAGTCAAAATGTGGACATGGAAATGTGATCAAGATGTTACATATTGGTTTGAAATCTCAGTGATCAGTGTTCTCAACTTAAAAGGTCTGAGCATCAGGTTTGGAATAATGTTTTTTTAAGATTATGGAACTTCTCTTTCGTGACATCATGTATTGTAATAATGCTTAAATCCATTATTTTCACACATCAGATTGAAGTTTTTTTGTTCAAGACACAATGGGCAAGCAGAACCTGTAGCCATGGTGACCGGTTTAGGATTTTGGCCTCACTGGAAAGATGTGGCTCCCCCATGTGTCAATTCAAAATAAATCAGGAAATCAAACAGGGAACGTAAGTTATCGAGCTAGATGGCTTTTCAAAAGTCACTCATCCTGATATCCTCATGATTCTGATCCTGAAAATTCACCACAATTAACTTATCCTGAGTGTTTTTATCCCCATCCACGATAAAATATTATATTGTCACATTCCTAGTCTAGTTAGACTTTTATTTTTGGCCACCTTTTCTTCCTCATTTCAGAGTGTGTTCTGGACTGTGACGTACAGCATGTGTGACTGAGCAATGAGCAGTAAAAAGAGGAAACGTGGGTTCTCTAATGATTGAGCGTCCATGTAAATGAAGGTGTGGTGACTGCGCAACATGCTAAGTATTCAGAATTATTTCCTGCGAGAATGATATAAACATAGGTTATATCACTAAGACAACAGCGGCACAATGTAAAGCAGTGCTGATGTTTCATCGCTGAAGGTGTGTGAAGAGACACACAGCTGAGGCCACGGGTCTGAGTAGGAATGTCAAGCTAAATCTAAAGCGACACCCTGTTGACATCTCAGACAGACAGTTTTGACAGGTGTGGGTGTTGCAAACACAATGTTTCAACACAGACAATGTTTCATGTTTTTAACTATTTGAATACCACATAAATGTACTTGTTACAGCAACAGTGATGTGTTTGTATATTGTCCCCTCCTTGCCAATAGTGAGTGATGGATCACACCTGATCCCCCGAACCAATTTAGGACTGGGGCTTTAAAGCTGACTCACACTCATGCTAGCGGGCCAGATAGCAGCAGTTGCTGCATGTTAGTAGTTACCTTGTGCTCGTGTTGTGCACTGTGTGGTCTGTTTAGTTGGTGCTCTCTTCATTGGAGAGAGGATAGTGATCTGTAATTTTGAGTTTCCTCTAGAATATAATTTAACTTTGTCTGATCATTCAATTGTAGCGAGACCCGTCTCTTTATCTTTAAGAAGTTTGTTTTCTGTTAATTTACATTCTATTTTCTGATTAAATCCTAAACAAATTATATCATTTCGCTACTGGCTTTGTTTCCCTCTTCTCTCAGTCATCTCTGAACTCCATGGAAAACTTGAAAAATCACCAGCTGGGACCAGGAAGAACAACATGAGCTAATTAGAACCAAATCAGAATATCTTATATATTTTATATATTTTGCCACCTTTTGCTTTGATGACAGCTTTGCACACTCTTGGCATTCTCTCAATCAGATTCATACACTGGTAGTGTAGTCTGATACTATTTAGACTCCTCAGACTACTTGAACTTTTTAAATGACAATAATGTCACTTAAGGGGGCACTCTGTAGTTTGAGAACAAATTGAAACTTCAAATGTTAATATTTACAACATTAATGAGGAAATAATACAAACTCAGAAATATGTATGTTTTCCCATAAGTGAATAAACAAGCTGTTCTCAGAGGGAGACAAGGTCCCAGAACACTGTTTGAAGCTAGAAAGGTGGCAGGGTCTGCCACAAAGTAAAACAGTATACACTGTGTTGTCCTTTAGGGCCAGTTTGTTTATTCAGTCATGGAAACATATGGCGTTTGCTTATGCATTAAAAAAAAATCTGTCAGTGAAGATCCTTAGCTTCTCCTTAATATGTATTCACCAAAACTACAGAGTGCTCCTTTAAAATACTTCTTGACCCAGATTTCCAGTAAGAAGGATGTCACACTTTGCCAGAAACTGACTTCAAAGAACTGCCTCATTTAAAAATAACCATTATATAGGAATTCAAACTCAATAGGTTTTTGGAGAAGAAAGCAACGAGCATTGGAACTTAAGGTGCCCCAAGACAAAACCTGTGAGGGAGGGCACACCGCAGTGCAGAGGAGGAGGGATGATGTCAGTGGACTGCAGCTCAGGAGCTTTCCTACCCACCGACACGGGCAGCGGGACAGCCAGCACCGACACTTCCTCATCATGACAGCTGGGCTAACTCTGACCCCCAGATGTTATCTCACACAGACACGAAGAAGAGAACCCATATTCCTCACGGAGTGCCTGCCTTCCTGTCCGGCCTTAACGACTGGTTCATTAATGTGTCATAATTAATCATACAACATGTTTTCTGGCTAACCGTCAGGCACTACAGCATTAGCAGACGTTAGTTTGTCATGTTACAAAGCGGAGCAGCTGACACCGCTCCGCATGAGCTCAGGCTAGCATCCTCCGGCTGGACCCGCCGGGCTCACATCTGACTTACCGGCAGGAGAGGTTGGAGAAGCCGCCTCCAGCAGTAGCAAAGCCGCCTTTATTAACTCGTCTTTATTGCATTGCGACTTTAATGTAATACGGGTCTATTGACGAGGCCGGAGGATCAATAATTGACGTAGCTAGAAAAGCTTTTCTTTCTTCAAATGTATAATATCCGAGCCACCCAGCCTTCCCGCTTCTGCTAAATGAACAAACTGTCAGTAAATCCGCAGTTGCGTCGCTCTATGTTCCCTCCATCACAGCCGGCTGCTGCTTTTGTCTTCACTCAATTATTTCCTGTCTCTCCTGTCAGCTCTCTACCGGCTCAAGCCGGTATAAACGCGCTCAAATCGTACGACCTCGTGAACGCGCAGGCCGTCCCTCGTGAGAGTCTCTCTCGCTTTCTCTCTCTCTCTCTCTCTCTCTCTCTCTCTCTCTTTTACTCATTTTATCGTAGGACGTGAATGCAGCTACAGCGCGTCGCCGTCTGCTAGAAGCCATGTGTACCGGGCGCGCGCCTGAGATGAACAGGTTTATTCCAGTCAAGAGGAAGCATCCACCCTGGTGTGTGTGTGTGTGTGTGTGTGTGTGTTCGTGTGTGTCCGTCCTCTGGGCCATGACATTAATGTCACTTAACAAGCAGTCTAGTATTCTGAGTTTGAATTTCCTCTCTACATCTTAATCTACATCGTGCCCCCTCGATGGAAATGTGACCATAATGGTCCTCGCAGATGGGCTAATTGTGAAAAGTTTTTTCACATTTACTTGTGAAAACTGTCATAAATAGTATTTCTATGAACAAAACGTTGATAACTCCCACCAACACCAAAGAAAGCATTCAAAAAACCTAATTCTGTCAACTCATGACTTGGCTTTTGGAAAACAATGAAGCCAGAAAAAATAATCCACCTATTTATTTACTATGGCAGCAGAATACGTAATAATGTATGTTATTTAGATATTTAAGATGGTGCCACACTTCCACAGCATGAAAAAGCACCAGGAGAGCAGTGTTCAAGAGTCAAACATCATGAGGTGATTTAGGTGTCTCTTAGTTGAACTACTTATTTTCTTACATAAGTGGAATTTGACCAAAAAGGTTAAATAATTTCATGCCTGAAAAAATAATTTCATGCCTGACACTTTCAGATTTTTTTTTCTTATGTCATTTTATGTTTATGCATCTGTCATACATTGACGAATGTCTTGATTTATTTAGCCAGTGAGTTTTGAATAATCTATAAATGACTCACCTGTCTCTCAGCTGGGACTGATCCTTTGACTAATGTGAAGTGTACAGACTTTCCCTGACCTGGAGTAGGCTTCTATTCAGATTGATAGGGGTGTGTCTAAGGGGAGGCCAGACAAGGTCCAGCCCTGAAATCTGATTGGACTCCTGTTGCAACTTAAAAAATGGAGCATGCAAGAGCTTGGGGGAAATGTTGACTGCATCGCAATCTGTCTCGACACTTTCTATAAAAAATACCTTCATTTCCAAATGGGTGTCTGTTCAAGGTAGCAATTTTCCATTAAAATCACAGATGTATAAAATATCTAACTTCAATATTCAATGTTTACCAACAATATTTACCAGTCAACACTGGCATGCTCATGTCAGAATAAAATAGCAGTAAAGGATATTGGTTTACATGTGATGGTCATTGTAGAGAGGTGTTAATATATATAGACTCTTGATAAGGGCAGGGTTTCAATATTTACTGTTTGTTACAAAACCAGTAAAAATGTGTAAAATAATATCTGGTCAGGTCTGCAGAAGTGGCATCACTATTCTGTTCTGCAATTTTTTTCCTTTTCATACACATTCATTTTTCATAAACTTATTTATAATACAAATGAGATTTCACTATATTAGAGATATGTCTCAGTGATTGAGTTTAAAAAAAACAAACATTCTTGTACGCAATTGAAACTATGTGGTTTCTTACATTTGCCCATCAACACAGAGGCTTGTGTTTGGGTTTAACCGTCAGAAATGTTTTATCTATTGTCTGTCTTCTGCATCTCTCCCCTGGTATCATATACCTTTGGTCACTCAGCATTGTATTGTCCCTCCAGGTGTGAGGTTACAGCTGGTTATAATGGTCTTGCTAACTACCGAGTTATGTAATGTTTGGAGCAACCAGAAGACCATAAAGGAAATACATAGTGAAAAGACCAGCTACACAGCAGTAACTGGTAACACTGATATCTGTCTTTTCAGGTTTTGATTACACAATGGAGTCACAACGTTTGATGAAATGATAGTTTGCAGTTGAAAGCAAGAAGTAGGAAAGAGAGCATGTAAGCCATGAAAGCGTTGAGCTGATGGATTTCAGAGTGGTGGAAGTACTGCTGAAAGGATAAGAAGCATTAATCTTAGTATACTCCAAACAGCTTAACAGTAAAGCAGGCCTACGGTGGCTTCACTGTAAAAATGCTTCGGGACTGATGCCTTCACTCAGGCTGCAAATTTGAAAAAATAATTTGAAAAAACACAAAGGATCCCACAACTAAAGTCACACGAGTCAGCTGAGATGAAATTCACCTCTCTTGATGTGTGATCACAGACAGCTTGCTAGCCTTAGCTAGCTTGGTAGCTTCCAGATGTGGGCTTGTTTTACTGACTGGGATCACTCCACATCATTTTTGATTAGCCAATTACAGCTTATAACAGTCAGAATATTGAATAGATCACTGTGTACTGACAGCTAAAGACACTTGTGCAACATTATTATCTCCTATAATTACGCTTACTGGCTGTAAAGGTTTGCCTGTTCAACGTGTGACTGACCTCTCATACACACATATCTGTAAACTCCCATAGCAACCTGCGTCAATCATTAAAAGCTTATCTATAAGCTTCTTTATCATGGGCAAAATGAAAAACCGCACGTAAAATTAAACAAGACAAATTCTTTGCTTTGCATAGCTTCATTTTCACCCCACTTTATGGGTTTATTTCTCTGTTTCTTTCAGTCGTTTTGGTCTTGTGCAATAAGCAAAATACTTTGCTCTTTTACAAATGATAATAGGCACAAACAAACATACAGTACGTACACACCTCCTGGAATGTATCCAGAAGGCATACACAGAAATATTTAATACATGTCAATGCGGTAAAATACAATACAGAATAAGAATGAAAACCATACAGTTCATATCATGGACATAAAAGATATTAATGAGGAAAAATAAAAATGTTGCTACAATAATGCAACTTAATAAAATATTTGTCAAGTAATAAAGCTATGAGATTGCGGTTATATTTCTGCTCCAGCATGCACCTCGGTTTGTCACGATACAGTTCTTAAAGATAAACTCCCTGATTTTTTTTTTTTGTTGTTTTTTTTCAGAAGAAGCCAACAGCATCTACAAGGTCAGAAATGTCCTCTCAGTTCACAGTTGATGTTTTGAAACTCAACAGTGAGCTCAGAGGAAGTTTAGAGGTACTATTGGTGCTGTGACAAAATCAGAAGTGTACCTTTAACACAATCATTATGTAACATGAGGACCAGGTTGTGGTTCTGTGATATTACTACATGACATCTACTTCTCGTTTTGTTTCCAACGTCAACTTGAATGTTACTCAGTGTTACTTTCTCTGGAACTGAAAAGAATAACTTGGCACCCTGAAAGAGTTTTGTTTTGCTGTTCCTCTCACTCGCCAGCGCCTGTCTGTCTGTTAGTCCATTTGTCCTTCTACCCACTCATGAGCGCCTCGCCTGGCCACCTCCAGTCCCGTCGCGGCACCAATTAATCTATCAAAACACATGAACAGACCCGTTAGTTTTGCCTACAGGATTTGTCAAATACGTCCCAGTTTCTGGTACACAGTTAAAGGGAAATTCCAGTACAAAACACACAACTCAATCGATGGTTAGGCGGCAACTTGCTCCACAAGCAAACATTGTCGACTATACTAGCCGGTGAAATTTGAAAGCTTTGGAAGGCCATTGCTATTTTTCCGTATACAATTTTTTTTGCCGTAATTGTCATTTTCTGAATCTCTAATTTTGGTTTGGAGAGTAAAGTTAGCAGGAGCCATAGGATATATCTGATATCACTGTGTTGGTGTTGTTCCAGAACATCAGGATCGTCATTGCAAGTTACAAAGAAGCAACAACGCCTGTGCTGCAAGCCGACATGGCTGAATGGGTTGCGTATAGGACCCACTCCAGAGACACGGATTCACAACCCATATGGAACATTTTAAAATGTTCATTGTTATTTTTATGTGAAGTTCACTTATTATTAATTTCCGTATCTTTTCAGTTTTCATTGCAGTTTGGTTAGGTCGAGGGAGCAGATGTCAGTGTTTCCCACTGGATCTTGTGAGACTATGGAAGGTTGACCTCAGACTGCCTTGCTTCCCTGCAAGAAAATTTAGCGCATTTTAAAGTTCAATTGTATTGTATTTAATGGGAAAGTATTTGGTCAGGTTGAGGGAACCAAAATTCTTGGGTAGGTTTAGGACACTAAAATATTTTGTTAGGTTAAGGGAACAAAAGCACTTAGTCAGCTTTAGGGAATAAAAGTATTTTGTTAGGTTTAGGGAACAAAAATATTTGGTTAAGTTTAGGAAACAATGGTTTAGGTAAAAATAGACCATTTGACAAAGTTAAACACATCTGAAAGTATAACGTCTCCCATATGCTTATTCCTCATGTCTTTTTACCCCAGAGTTGCAAAGCTATGACACCACAACAACGTGAATGTTGCAATGATGTTCTGAAGCAACATTAATCATGATGTACGAGGAACAACACCAACACGAAGATATCAGAACATGCGGGCCCAAAGACGGGAGCGCCACATTAATGAGAGCAAGACCCAGGTTGAAAATACCGGAATTTCCCAGTAATACACGTGCTCATCAGGTAAGGTAGTTACCCAAGTGTTTAAAATGGCTGACAAATCTACATGATCAGACAGGAGGCCTTTTCTTTCCCGCAGATGGCAATCGATCAGAATGCTACATCAGTGGAATTTCGACACAGCCTTAAAATTGTGCTCTTCTCCTACATGGCGTATGTAACATTGATGCCTTCATCTGTCTGTTAAAGTGTTTTTTGGCATTCGGACATAGGTGTCTTTTATGTAAATGGACCTGGTGGAGTCTGCTATGGAAAGTTCTGCAGTGCTGGTGTAGCGTTATCCCACCTGGTCCACTGTTGGTGAATAGCTGTAGCAGAATGATAAGAAGGCAGTGGAAGTGTGGTTTCTTTTCTGTCACAGGCTGTATCACTGGTGGTTTGAACTTGTTTTGCTTTTGAAACTCAGTTAATGACACTTGTGAGGGACACTCGCCTCCTTTACTCACATCATTTATTCCCGTATGATTATCCTGTAATGCTTACTATAATACATGTATATAATTATTGTTCGACCAAACCATCTAAAATCCATATTTTTCCTCTTACCAATAATAGGTTGTTTTGGCTTTAGTTTTGGACTTGTCGACTTTAGAGATGTCTGCCTTCTATCCGATATAATGGAACTAAATGGCACTCAGCCAAAACATTTAATAGGAAAATGATGTATTTTTGATGTTGGGTTGAACGATCCCATTAATAGTGGACGTCATTGTTCTTGCTCACAAGTATGTAAAACATTTTGCTGGATATTCATGAACACACTCACGTAGATGAATGAAATTCAGATATATAGAGAGGGAGACTGCTGGTCAGATTATTATTGTGGTTGTATGAAGTTGTCCTCAACAATTTCAAATTGGCTCACTCACAGTGTATCCTGGTTTAATAACTGATTTTATTTTTCGCAAAGTAGAATAACAAGTACTATAAGTATTACTTAAAGCAAACACAACATGCATTTAATCTGTCTCCACATGTTTTACTTTGTTCTGATGAAGAGTTTGGGTCCTCTTTAAACAGTCTGTGGTAAATGGTCTTATGTCCATCGTGCAACTGAATTTAGGGTTTGTCCAACTCTATTTCTACTTATTCTGTGAATAATCTGGGCGTAAAGTAAGCTGTACGGTGCAAAGGGTCTCTTAAGCTATTAAGTCTTTTATTTAGCCCGGCATATCTTACTATCTGAATAATACGCCCTTTAAATAGCAGGTAAAATCCTGTGCATTGACTTCAGACCAGCTTTTGGTTTATGGCGTGATGCATCGCGATGCGGATGTGGAACATTCTGCATCAATGCAGAGACAGAGCATAATCGAGGTCTGCGTCTTATGTTGATTGTTGATTGTCCAGCCTCAGCTTGCCAATATAGTCCAGTTGCTCCCATGCTTTGAATTGTGGCCGGACATTAGGCTAACTTTACTTATGTAGGAGGTATGTCGGAGGGAAGCAAAGATCATCTGCGAGTGACAATCTCAACAAACTTGCTGGGAAGTACGAACTGGACGAGACCCTCGCTGCCTCACAACAATTGCTAATCACATTAGCCATTTTCAATTGAAGCCAATATCTGCAGCCATAAATAATAATAGCAAGTCCAGCTAATCAGCCAAGATCTGAGGAGGCGCTGTCAACTGTCCCTCTAACTCTGAGAGAGGTTTGTGCAGCAAAGTCAATAAACACCTCATCTTAAAGCTGCTATATGAAAAACAATATTATTGTAGATTACAACAAATGTGAAAGGCACTGCTGATGGATAAATGTCTTGTTTTTGTAATGTTTATGTACTGCGGTACAGTTATTAAAAATATGCAGCTTTTATTTTGTAGACTGCCGTAGTATTATTGGAAGGACTTTCTGAATAAAACACGAAATGGCACTTGCACTGCGCCACACACTACTTTGCATCGGGCATTAATAAGGGCACTTTATATGATTTTGGGTCTGGCAGTACCTCCGCCGAGCGTCACCACCTCCTGTCATAAAGATCTTGATCCGGCTAGCATGTGCATTTGTTTTAGGAAGCGAAAGAAGAAGCAACTTATTTTTAATTGTTCGTTTTTTCAAACACAGTTGTTCGCAGGATGCACAGTGATGAAGTAATGTATCTATTGGTGGCTATGTAAGATTATAACTGTAGTATGACGATGGTGAAACAAAGTGAATGTTGCATTAGTGCCGTAGCACAGGACTTCAGAGCAGCTTCTTTCGTCAGCACACCACCAAATAAGGTAAATAAAAGGTCATTAATTGTACTATTTATCTGGCCCATATAAACTGGTCTCATCAGTTTTGGGCATTAAGAAAAACAATATACAAATAGCCAATCATCTCACTGATGGTCTGGTTTGCGTATGTACGTCATATAGAGGTATCAGTAATAAATTGATTTACTTCATGACTGTTTCATAACCAGTTAAATATTACTTTTAGTACATTTAATCTGATGGGATTAGGCTCAGCCTTAAACTGTGTTGAAGGAACTGAGTGAGGAATGTTACAGATCTGATCACTTCAGGTGACTTTTATGTAAAACTGACTCTGTTGCTTATTCAGAAACAAACCGTGCATCAGGTCAATGTGAAGAGGTGCATTTCTGAATTAATCTTATTTGAGGTTTTTAATTTTATGGGTGTTGTTACAGTCATCTCAATTACATTAGACTAAATATGAGAAACACCTCGATGTTCAGCAGCACCACAAACTGCAGCCTCCAGAATGATCATCAAGTCTAATGCGGATTACATCCAGACAGCTGTGTCCTCAGTCGGTTTTTGATAATAATGTAATAATGTTGATATTGAGGAAGGTGGTCATCTTTTTTTTTTTTTAACTGTGCCAGAGAGTCAGTAAGCTTGCAATCTCAGTATTTCTGTTAAATCAGACCTGTTTTGAGAGAGCTAACTATAGCTGACATTTAGCACTTCTGGATGCTCACAGGGGGAAACTCGTTCTCGTCGTCCAGACACACAGGTCCTGCAGCAAACTCGTGTTCCGGGATGACTTCCCCCTTCTTTGCCCCACCATCTTCAGAGTAACCTGGGAGCACACAGGTGAAGGAAGCAGACAAATGATTCGATTCCGATCTTTACTTTACACAAGCAGACGTCACGATCTGATTATGATGAACCATGTCTTCTTTCACACCTCCACACACCAGGAAAATTCAAAAAGTTGTCACATGTAGCCCCCCACACCCAATTCCACTGTTGGAAAAGACAGTTTAACATGCTCCTGCATGATTCAAGTATTCAATGAAGTCTGGTGAAGTCCACACCCCAAGTGGACTCTCTGGAAAGTCCTCTTGAGGGCCCTTTTGGATACAGATGAATTTGGACAGTGCTCAGGACTTGCAGACTTCCCGCAAACGCACCCACAAAGTCTGTTCAGTCTGCGAGAGCAGTGAAGTCGGGACATTTGGATACAGGAAAACCCTTCATGTTACACACAGTTGGAGAAAAATGTCTACTAACCAGTGAGAGTCGCAGTGACGGGACCGGAGGCTGGCAAGGCAGCGGTCGCAGCATAGGATGGACAAGTCTGTGGCCCCATGACCTCTGACCCTTCTGACTCTGTTCCTTCACACTGGTCATCATCAACCCCGAAAAGTCTACGAAAGGAGGAGAAAGAGAAAAGCAGGAGGACAGGAGGAATAACAGGAAATCAGCTTTACACTTGTCATTTGTTGTCTTGAGTTTTTCCAACTTTGCCTGATCCTCTAACACATCATGATGTTCAGGCGCTCGCCACAAGTGTTTAATGTAGATGCAAAAAAAATGACATTGTGCTGGTTCCACAGACACTGTAAAGCATGTAATCATTCATCATTATTACTTAGTTTATTGGAAAGTAAAAACTAGGCCCACTTCTATTCAACTAAAGATTCTGCTGTTTGGGTAAACACGGCTTTGGATTTGTTCATTTAATTCATGTTTCTTTAAAAAGGCAGTATGTGTTGAAACCCCGATTCATGAATGAACACATTGAATGAGACTGCAGGGTTTTCTCCTCCCTTCACCTTGTTAAACCTAATGCTCAACACCCACCCACCAGTGTCAGGTGGTTTACTTTAAAAATGTTTTCTGATACAGTTACTAATTGCCTGTTTAAAAATGTAGTCAGCAACCTCATCAAAGTAAAACAATGTAAAGTCATAAAGTCTTTTCCTTACTTTTGGATACAATGGTATCGGACTAGTATATCACTCTTTATTTTCAAATTGTAATCCTGTTAGAAATCCCCCCCTTTTTACTAAATTCTCAATCTAATTACATCTTTGTAATAGCCTGAGATTGCTAATATTTGGTATTACCCTAGAGGGAGCTCTTGGGAATCCAAGTGTGTGTTACCTGGCAGGAAGTTACCTGCCAGGAAAGGTACATGTAGAGGCCTCCTGGTGGCATGTGTTATGTTATGTCTGTGCTGCCTGAAATGTTTGATTAAAGCCACAAGAAACCTACTACTGAAGCCCTGTGTCCTCCTTTGACAAATGCTGATCCACTATGTTATATTTTATTATTCTGAAACCGTAACTGAATACAGTTTCCTTTCTTTTTGTATCCTCTTCATGAAATTCAGTTACATGTCTTCCTTTACTCCCCAAGCCTGCCCACCACTCTGAAGTCAACTGCGGCCTCACCTGTGCTTGTGGGCCAACATGCACTCTCCTCCATCCAGTGGATCTATATTGTAGATGAACAGCTGGCCGTCTGCTGTCGCCACCAGCAGTCGTGGAAGCTTCTGGATCCTGAAAAATCACAACGAGTATCCGTTTCATGTTTAGGAAACAATCACAGCCATTCAATCCAGCCAAAGAGAGGTCAAACAGGTCAAAATCTCTTCTCTTTTAAGGTATTAAAACGCAACTGTTTCTGTAAAGGATCCACTTACAAGAAGACATGCACAGAATGAAAGAGTGTAATGTAAAGAGCCCGGAGATGCTCACATAGCCAGGGTGCAGACGTTCCTCTGCCCGGATGTGAGGAGGTGAACAGTGGCGAAGGCCCGGTCCTGGCTCATCATGCCCGATACCTGAGCAGGGAAGTAGCTGCTGGCTGCTGAGAACATCTTCCCCATGTAGGCTGTCCAGGAGGCAGCCTCATCCCCTCCACTAAAGACGGGGTCACAAGCATTCTTTAGAAAGGCCATTGGTGGTGTCAAACTACAGTTAATGAATTTTACCAAGCCTGTTATTTTCATATCTGAATGTGCTCAAGAATTCACATAAATAGAAATGTCAAATTAAAGTGATTAAATCCTGTTACAGTCCATCTTATTTTTTCTTCTTTGTGTCATGTTGTGTTTTTTTTCTCACTTGGAAACTTTTAACAATATGAACTGGGCCTCAAAGGTGTAATTCTTAAAATATGGCCAGTAGCTTCAGAAACACAGGGGGCAGCATCTCATCAGAGTAACCATCAACCGCTGCTCTTTGCTAGCTGTCCCTGGCTTTAGCTAGCTACCGTTTGTTAATTAGCTCATGGTCCAGTTAGCTGTTGAGCTAATTGCCCTACTGTCAGGACCATAGCCAGTTCTTAATAGTTATCCTGTCTTTTCCCTTGTGCCTTAATCTCCTGTCATGTCAGATCTCCTCACCTGCAGCTCATTAGCCTTCCAGTATATCTACCAGCCTGTTTCATTCCGTCCCTGCCAGATTGTCTAGTGTGCCTAACCTTGCAGCGTTTTTGTCTTCTGTTTGCCTGATCTGCCTGTTCTGATACCCTGCCCGAATTACGGACTCTTATCTACCTGCCTGCCTCTTGTCGGATTTGTTTGCTTGATTGGACTGATTAACTGGTTTGACCCCTGCCTGTTTTCTTGAGACTCAGTACACTGAACTTCCCTGCACCTGACTGTTTTTGTGTCGTGCTTTTGGGTTCAGTTCTGCCACATGACTGACAGCTACAGTTTGCCTGGACCGGGCGCTCGGATCACAGGGGGAGTCACCACGGACAACAGGGCCCAGCTTAACTGGATTTGGCAATCTGATGTGATCGTGAACATGGCTGGACACCAAGCCTCCAAAACAGACTGAAGTCAGTTTGATGACAGGGGATACAGTACAGAGGTGATTTACAGCAGCTCTGACCAGGACTTTGATTCAAGAGACAAGAAGAAATGACAGGCAGAGGCAGGAGAGGCATGAAATGGCAGTGTGTGTGTGTGTGTGTGTGTGTGTGTGTGTGTGTGTGTGTGTGTGTGCGTGTGTGTGTGT
>OMLP01023135.1:24351-40348 GCA_900302685.1 Spondyliosoma cantharus | reverse complement strand
AAATGGCAGTGTGTGTGTGTGTGTGTGTGTGTGTGTGTGTGTGTGTGTGTGTGTACCTTGGTCCCACTTGCTCCAGTTTAAAGATATGCACCGTCTCTGTGTTGCTGGATGCACAGAGGAACTGGCCCTCATGGCTGAAGGATAAAGAGCTTATATTGACGTACCTGCAGACAGACATAAACACAAACGCAGAAACAAGCAAAAACACTTGAGGAATAATCAATCATTTCAAGTGCACGATTAACTTTAACTAATAGTAGCCTAGTAGGTTTATATCATTGGCTGTGCTTATATGTTGGACACTGTATATCCTTATGTTGCAGCGCAGATCTAATATGAACTCCAGGGCGGATGTGGTTCAGGGTTAGAGCCAGTGTCTTGTTATCTGAAGGTCGTTGGTTCGATTCCCCTGGTCTGCATGTCAAAGTGTCCTTGGGCAAGATAATGAACCCCAAACTGCTCCTGATGTGCTGGTCGGCAGCTTGCGTGGCAGCCACCGCCATCAGTGTATGAATGTATGAATTACTGTAAGTCGCTTTGGACAAAAGCGTCTGATAAATGCCCTAAATGTTAAATGTAACTCTAACCTCTTCATGCCTCTGCGGAACTCAAACAGACGCAGGCCCTCAGGAATGGAGAACACTCGGATGACGGTGCCCTGTAGAGACAACAGCCAGTGAGGTGCTAGCTTTACAATGGTTTACCACAGGGACATGGTTTCTAGCAAATTCTTCCTTGACATGCAAAAAATAGATACAAATATTTATGTTAGGAACTTGGTGGTGTAGAGCAGCTGTTCTTTCCATGAATATCTTCAGCATCTGTCCATTTATAGTCTTTCATGTAATATATATAAATCTAAAGCCCTGCTATCAGCATGTGAGACTACAACGGTCTTGTATCCAACAATCCAAAAGTTTGGACAGAAATAATGTACTGATGATTTTCTTATTACTAACAGAGCCATAAAAGTAGTTTAACTAAAGGTGTAAAGTCTGACGTCACAGTGATTAGAGGAAAGAAAGGATGAATTCCCTTGGGAGCAAGAATGTGGTTGAGTTTGTGCACCCACTTCAGATGGGGTGTATGCTAACGCCTTTAGCATGACTTCAGTTTAAAAAAGGGTGAATAATATGTTGGGATTTCTGGATGTCTGGAGACTTGGATGACGCCAGACAAGCTGTATGGGGTGAGTAGATAATGACTGAATTTTCATTTTTGGGTGAACCGTTCTTTTAAAGATGGAGATTGTTCAAAGAGTGCACATCTCATGGTAATCTGCCTCTTAGAGTTTGGGATTTCCCTGGTACAGGTAAATGTAGCACTCGAGGAAAAGTCACAGGAATCACAAGAAACAAAACAAGAATTAATCTTATGGGGAACTTGAAAATACAGAGCAAACTGACTGGAGAGTCAACCTTAGCTTTTGAAGTCCCTTGCCATGGTTGAAAGTGCTGGTCCAAGAAAAACTATGGTCTGATGGTGCTGTAAAAGGGAAATGTCATCACAATAACAGGGAATCATCCTCTGGGGACCATGAACATCCATCACAGGAAGTGTTGGATGGACAGACAGTTGCTCTGGGACTAACTCAATGTACCGTATGCCTATCTGAGGGGGTTAGTCGGACTCTTCAAAGGACTGTCTTACCCGCTCTGAGGCACTGGCCAGTTTGGTGGCTGAGGAGTTGAAGGTGAGAGCTGCCAGAGGACTGTCATGAGCTGGGATCATGGTTACTGTGCTCTGAAACAAGGAACAGGACAATGCAGGACACAGGGAAAAAGAGTGTTATCCACACTGATACAATGGTCATGTCATTAAGACTAGCTGTGGTATATACATTGCCATGAAGAGGAATCAAATTAAAACAAGGAGATTGAAAAAAATCTAGAAGCTTTAAATATCCCAATAATCAACATATCTACAAAAAGTATTGTGTTTGTATCAAAGGCAGCCATTTAATTATTTATTATTTTTATTCTAAGCTGATAAAAACTGAGCCATGACAAAGAGGAGTAAAACTTTCTGTGTTGTATGAAACAACAGACTGTTCTCCGTCTGGCTGAGTTCACATGAACAGCCAGCATGTGGCAGAGATCAGCTCACACATTTCGAGGAATGAGAAGTAACATGAGGTAGTCTGAATCTGAGTAAAATCAAAAGCATGATACGGTTTCACCCGGCAGTGGAGGAACAATAAGAGCTGGTTGCTGTGAGCAAACAATACACACTGGAACAGAGTGAGAAATTGAACACTTCTGTATACAAAGAAAAGACTGTTAGGAAAGATTAACTTTTCCTGGTATTGCATGTCCTACTCCATAGTATCACATCTACTCAATATCCAAATAAGTCCCTACCCACATGAGTCACATGTCTAGATCAAAGATACCCCCCTGGGATGTGCTCAGTAGTGCCACCAAATCTCTAATCCTCCTCCAAGCTCACTGTTCCTGAAATCCTGAAACCACAGCATCAGTTCTTAAACATCTTACAGAATGGCACCATTCCCAAGAGTTAAAAACGCTTCAGAGCTCAAAAAAATATGTTGAAGTCTAAGGTGTAGTCCAAAAAGACAGCAGGGAAGGTGCCATCAGAGCTTCAGATAAACAAGTACGAGAAAACAGGAGGAAACCGGAGAAGGTGACCTCAGACGAAAGTTCTTCAGAAAGCACAGTCTCACACTGCGTCCCTGTTTTCACTTATTTTTATGCAACAAGTTCAGGTTCAGGTGTGAGACCTTCCGTTTGAAAGTGCAAAGAAGTGGTGAAAGAGTTTTGACCCACTGTTTTTATATTTAAAAGAGGAGAACAGTTTACTACAACCTTTTAAATTAAATAACTAGAACTCACCTACAGCTTAACTCTTCCATACTGCATACCTCAGCAACGTGAGGTGGTTACTAGTTATCACACATTTGTTTCCGTCTCAATTAAAAACCATATGCAAGTCAAAGTAAACTATATGTAAACTATACATTATTTATATGTGTATATTATTATTATATGTGAAACAGCAAGTAAAACCAAACAATACTTAACCATATGTAAATCTACATGTTAATTATGTATAATATAATATGTCAAATTAAACTGCATGCAACTAAATGTAAAACAACATCTACAACTATGTAAACCTATATAACTATAAGTGAAATGTAAATGGAACAACTCAAGATTATGATTTATAATATTTCAACTCATCCAAAGAGATACTGTATTTCATTTCAAGACAGTCTTTGTACATTTTTCTAGCCCATGTAGACAAGCCAATGAGAACTCTCTAGACAGCTTATGATAGAATGGGACAAGTTTGTTTGGATGAGATAAATTTTTATGTCATTTTGGCTGCAACTAATAATTATTCCTTGTTGTTAAAGCATTGTTGATTTATCTTAATCAATTTGTTTTTTGGTCAATTAATTGTGAGTAAATGGTAATAAAAAGAAATATATACATATATTTTGATCTATGTTTTTCCCAGAACCCAAGATGGCGTCATCAAATGTCTTGTTTTGCCCACAGCCCAGAGATATTCAGTTTACTGTCATAGATGAGTAAAGAAACCAGTAAGTATTCATATTTAAGAAGCCTGAATCTTCTTAAAAATGTACTGAAAATGATGAATCGATGAGATGGTTGCAGGGTAATTTAAGAGCTGACAGGTAATCGATAAATTGATTTATCGTTGAAGCTTTAATGTAGTTGTAATAATGTTTCATCAAAATCTAAGATTATGTTGGGATTGTGTTATAGCAAAACGATTTTGGGAAATATTGTGTGTTTGGAGTTTAAAAAAGAAACTGTCAGCACTGTGAAAGGCTGTCTTGCCTTAAGACAATACCAAGAGAGTTTATTGATATATTATGTGTATTGGATTCTACTGGCTAACAGACACTTAATTAGGTACATTAAACAATTTAACTGCAATAAGAGAGAGTGAGGGAGAGAAAGGATGACAGATATAATAATAACCTGTCTTACCAAACTGTTGGCATCATACACTATGATCTCCCCAATGGTGGCACTGCCGGGGTATGCCAGGTAGGAGTTGGAATGGTTGATAGACAGAGCACAGAGACCTTCAAGAGGAATAGAGGGAAAAATAGTAATTGTCAACTTTACCCCAAATAATGGTTCACAGCACTGTCAGCCAGGAAACTCAACCATCAATTTGTGGACGGGGGACTACGACTGCTCCACCATTCCAAACAAGTAAAACGTGAAGTTGGACTCAGGGATGGACTCATAGTTTTACAGACAGGTTCGGGTTGTGGGTCTATTTGATTATCAAACTCCAAGTGAAAGATCACAAAAGTCATGTGGCTGATGAAATTCAACTTTAGTAAAGATGTTGTAATTACACCATTTGGCCACTATATTAAATTGGCTTCAACACCTAACGCTCATCCCGGGGGCTTGGATCGTGCCCCTTGACGTAGACGGGATTCTTGGCTGATCCACATTGTGCTGCTGCGCCACCTTTACTTTTCCAGCAGTTGGAAAATGACACACAAGCTTTACAATGGTCTTGACAAGATGAAGTGTTTATTCACTGACAGCTGTAACCTACAGCGTACAATTGACAACTTACTGCTAAACTTTACCGATTCTATCCGATTGCTCTCTCTCTCTGTTACTAAACCACACACTTACTAATCATACACTCACTACACTGCATTTATAACAAAGGTACTGCAGGGATGGTGTTGTTGATACATCTGTACCTATATTATTTAAAAAAATTGGTTGAATGAATGACAAAAATGTTATTAAGGGTGGGACAAAATATCAATATGGCAATATATATCGCAACTCTTGCGATACAATTATCAACTGACATTGAAATGCAGTGAATAAAATGTATTCACTGCATTTCATATATGTCAAATATAATTCCTGCACTTTATTCCTACAGTATTTTCAGAAACACCAGGTTTGTGCAGGATGTCCTGTGTCGCTAAAATCACAACTGATACCGAAATGCGATACCAAAAAAAAAGTTAACAAAAATATTGTTTATTGCTGCTGTAATACCAGCCATGTGCTGATGGCCCATTCCCGTCTCTTACCTGAGGGGTTGGACGGAGTGTTGAGAAGAGTCTTGAGCAGCTTCATGTCTTTGATGTTGTGGATATAAATGGACTCTTCAAGGCACACCACAAGCCTCTGCAAGACACAGCACATCACAGGTTATTACACTCTGGTACAATGCAACACTGGCTTCTGTGGCCCACATCACAACCACACCTCAACTGTTCACAATCAATTCCACGAAAGAAACTCAAAGCTGCAGTTCCACTTGCGGCTCCCAGTGACATGAAACGCTTCACATCAAAACACGAGCTCACATTTCTGTCAACGGGCTTCTTATTATGTCATGACAGTGAGCTTGCAGTAAAAAAAAAGCACATTACCTCCTCACCTTCACCCTCCAACATGACAGATATGAAGCAGAGTGTCCTGTTGTGTGATATGCACAGATATCAAAAAACTTAATAGTTAAGTAAGAGACTAAGATAATAACGCAGAAAAAAATTCATCCGGGGCAATTCATAATTATTACATTCTGAGTGAAGTTTCAGTGCACTGTAGTTGTTTTAGACAAAGTTAATTGTTAAACTGTAAAATATCCTGCCTCCATTACATATCTTTGTCATAAGTGTTTGATGAGCACATTTGAGGGATCATTTAAAAACAGTCGATATATACTGTAGACATCATAATCTATCACTCCCGAAGAGCATTTACAGATTAACTGATTGTGTTATAGCACTCAATAGTGCCATCTAGCCAGCAACAAGAAGCTTTGGTTTCTTCTTGGCGGTCTCACAATGTTAGGGTGTCCATCTTAAACAATACAAGATTTAAAGCTATTAAACATTGAAGATCAGTCTGAATTAAGGGCTGGAACTTGTCTCTCTGGGGGTGCAACAGACAAACAGTAGGTGTCATTCAGAGACGTTCTCATAACTTCTTTAATACTGCAATACATTTGGGTATGACATGAGCAAGTGTTTTACTTTTCTGTTTTTGAAACTGCCTGCCAACAAGGAACGTATAAAAAAAGGCAAGGGTCATTACATCACTGGTGCCAGAAAAGTTTCCTGTTGCCACAGTTATCTCTATCTCACCTGTCTCAGTTTCACAGGCTAACAATCTGGATGATGGAGGTATCTGTATTTTGGTGCGTTGTTGTCATCTTTGCCAAACAGGTTTTGTTTTCGCCCGTTTGTTGGTTAGTTGGTTTGTCAGCAGGATTGGACAAAAACTATTTAACAGATTTATGTGAAACTTGGATGGAGGATGGGCCATGGCCCAGAATAGACCCCTTTAACTTTTGGTGCTGCTCCAGATAAATGGACATTGTAAGATAGGGCTTTCTCAACATTTTCCTTCATCTCTCAGGGAAAAAGGAATTGATCTTGATGAAAAAAGGAGCTGAATTATATGGACATACTATACTTATACTGAAGCAGGCTGACTCACCTGTCTGTTGAGCTTGACAGCCAGGATGTTGTTGGGGTAGCTGTAATTGCAGATCTCTGTGCCCTTCTTGAAGTGGTAGATGTTCATGCGCTGTGGCATGGTGGTGCTCACCACGACTACCAGACTGCTAGAGAACAGACGCTCCACGATGTAGACATCTGGAGTCTCTGCTGGGAGGAAACAGGGAGCAGACAGAGAGGCAGAGACAGGGACAGCGCTTTAACCAGACCATCACTTACTGTACAGCCAAAGGCAGATAAAGGAAAGCACAAGAGGAATAAAGCGAGCTGACCAAACCTCTTTAGTTTCAGGTCAGAGAAAACATTTTTTCAAACTGGCTGACACCATACCTTGTATTTCAAACACAAGACGCCAAGATTTTATGGCAGCTCATGGGTGCACAGTTTCATTAATTGGTAGTCTCTTTTCATACATGATTATCATTATCATAATCATACATGACTTTATACTGACTGACGCCTGACACATTTGGTGTCTTTGGTAACATTGAGAAAACACAAGTTTTAAAGTTTGGACGAATTCTTCTAAACTAAAATTACTGTCATCGTTCAAATTTGTTGAAAAAGGCCCAATCTCACAATTGAGTTTCATGGGAATCTATTCAGTAGTTTTTGTTTAATCCTAATAACTAACTAACCAACCAACCAACCAAGCAACGAAAACTCTGTCTACGTGGCAAAGGTAACAATTGCAGTATAGAAGGATTTTAACTAGTGGTCTTAGACTTTTTGACCCTACTGTATATCAGCCGAGCAATATATCAGTCAGGCTTTACAGCTGATTGTGGTTTATTACAGATATATTAGTATATCAGGCAATAAGTTACAAATTAACTCTTTAATAACAAGAAAACACGCCAATCTATACACACTGCATAATCCAACATCAACCAGACAGACAGTCTCTGATTATTCCTACAATCATCTTTAAAAAATGAACAAGGCCATGACACAAATGCTCAACAACGTTAAATTGTCAAACATGTCCGTTCTGAGGAAACTCTCTTCATTGCCATGGGAGGCTGCTGTGAAAAAAAAAATCCATGAGCACTGTGTAATTACTGCAAGCCCGGCCTTGTCTGAGAATACCAGTCACAAAAAACACCAAAATAAGACAGTGAGAGCTGTGATGTGGAGAGGCAGAATTGTTGGAGGTCTCATAACTGGGATAATCACTGCCTGTGTTTACATGCACAGAGAACTCCCTTCCTCACTCAGTTATTCATGGCGCCAACATGCATACATCATAATACTAAACTCAGTATCATAATTATACTGGGTTTTGTTTCTGGTGAGGTCAAACTCTGATTTAGCAGAAACTAGGTAAGATGTCTGATATATCTGGATAAAGGGACGGATCCAGGAAGTTTTCTTCGTTTCTTTAACATTGTGAAGATGTGATTCTTTCAGCATTTTCATTCATTTCTCAGGGAACTATGCATGGATCTTGATGAAAAAAGTCAAGCATAATTAGGTGGCTGGTATCTATGAGTGAGTACAATTGATACAGATCCTAATAATTACCTCTCATCCAAGAGGCTTCGTCAGATCTGACTAACTGGAAGGGAGTTGCAGCCTTCTAAACTCGGAGTGGGAGTGTCCTTACAGGGCTGTTTAGGACATGTGTCAGCTCTGAGTTGCAGCGTCATTAGGGCCACTTGTTTTTTTGTGGTTTTCTTTTGGCAGCTTTTAATGACACCTCTGTATCTTTTGACTCATCACTATATGGGAATACTTTGATTACACTAAAAAATGTGACTCGGAGGGGTATCTGGTATTGTCATGGAGATCATTTATTTCCATTGTATTATCAGTTTGCTACTCTTGTGTTGTAAAAGACTGAGCAGGAACAAACAGTTGGAAAGTTAACTCTTGGCAAGTGTCAACAGATGAACCTTAATAAGAGCTGGACCTGTGTGTGAACAATAGACAGCTTTATGTACTGTGGGTAGGTGGAACCACTGTTTGTCTGTCTTCCACAAACTCAGCGTTCCTTTTATGGAAACGCTGAGGAGAGGTGATGTGGCCTGAAGTGAGCTCATCCACAGCAGACGGGTTGCATCAACCACAACTGCTCACAGGGTTTTCATCCTGTCTGACACTACAAAGAATGGAACTCAGTGATCCATCAGGGACACGAGGATGGTTCTGGAGTCCCTGCTGCCATCATAACTGTGTCAAAAAACACTGTAACAGTGCCAGCATGGAATGGACCGTGTTGTATGATTAGCCACTTTTCCAGAGAAGTCGTGAGCATGTGTTTGATAACTGTGACACTGAAATGTAATTGTTAACTAAATGCGGATGGATGATTAGCACAAACTGATGCAACATGCAGTTTGGAGCTCATACTGACCACTCTCATGGATACAGTCCAGTTTTTCCACCATGGTCAGAGAAAACAGCTTGTAGCCAGTCTTTGTTCCCAAAGCCAGTGACCTGCAACACACACACACACACGGACACACACACACACGGACACACACAAACACACACATATATACTGTCAGTACAACTGGAAAGCATCTTACTTGAAATACATCTTTCACATCTAGAATTTGCCATCATATGATGTAAAGTAATTTTGGGTGACTTCCACACTATCGCATTTTTTTTCCTAGGTCCTTCCTACAGGGAGCCCCCTAGTGGTGAACAATATCACTCACAAGAAGTGTGATCAGCTGAAGTTGAAATCAGACAGCTCCCTCTCTCTGGGGCTTTCAACTTCATGTAACAGGCCTTCACGGATGGTTTAGTTGCCCTAAGTATGGAATATCTTTAGTGATCAGAGGTAATAAATAACTCTATCACACCCTGGGTTGTAGTTAAATGCTACAAGTGCATGTGATAGACAGACCTTAAGTTAAATAGGCACTCCACAGTTGTTACACATAAAGTTCTGTTTAATGATGTAAAGGAGTACCACACAGCCTATGAGTTGTATAATGTCTTCTGTAGCTCAAGAGGAGATTTGTTAAAGGATAAGTTCACCCAAAAAATGAAATTATATCATTATTTACTCGCCTCGCACTGAAATTTCTTTGGCTTCTTTGGCTTCTGGAGACTTAGCCAGACGGAGCTGAACAGAGTTATTTAAAAAAATAAAAATAAAAAAATCAATTGCTGTTTAACGTTTACAACAAGTCCCCATCTACTTCAGTTGTTAAGGAGAATGCTGCAACACTGTTTTGCTGTAAAGCTCCAGAAATGGTACTACGAAACTTCACCTGACTTTCCATCAGCATGGTCTGTATTTGTCAATCAAAAACTAACCAGAAGACTCAGGAGTGCGGATTTACAAACCGCTGTTATGAGAAGGCATTACAACCACTCTGTGTAAGATAGCTACTTCTGTCGATGATGAAGTTGCAAAGTTGGCACCGGTAAAGTAGATGTTGAGAGTGGAGATGGGGAGGGACCCACAGCCGGGATATCTCAGTCACTGGTGCAAAGATTTGGACCATTCGTTGGTTGTTCTGTCCCTTCTGAGTCCTCCACCTTTATGACACTGCCAAAGGAAATTGGTGGTGTACACCTTTAAAATTCACGCTCCTCACTGTCTTCATGATTGGGGCTACCTGCTCATCAGGAGCGGTTTGGGGTTCATTATTTTGCTCAAGGGTATGCAGCCGAGAGAGCCAAACCAGCGACCTTCTGATTGCGACGATCCGCTCTAGCGCCTGCGCCACAGACGCCCTCGTCACATACATTTGATGTTTGTTAATACTTACCTGTCGACACATAGCCCTCGGGACCAACTCATTAAATGCTCTTCTGCTGTCTTGTCAAACACACTAACCAACTCTCTGTCAACACAGCCTGTTCAGCCTGTTTGAGAGAGACATCGGTTCATTTTTATGCCGGTCATTTTCTTTTCTTTTTTTTTTTAATGGTCTTCGTTCCCCTCCATGAGATCTGTACATTCCTGTTCTGTTTCATCCTGTTTCTGAGCAGGAGGAAGCCTGCAGAACCCCTCCTCCCTTTACGTAAAAAAGAGTTGCAATTTAGGTAGCTGGAATAAGACATTACACCAAGGGGACGAGTCATTGTCTCTGGAGACAAAGTGCAAAAATCATGAGCCTGCATTCTTCTGTTGTCTGAACACTGTTACTGCCATATGGGCTTGAGCTTTGCACATACCCAGACATATAGATCTGAGTACCAGCAAGCCTTTCCTTCACAATATAACGCTCTTATCTTGGAGTACTCAGCACTTTAATCTGTTATTGGCAGGTCTGTGCTTGACATCCTGTTTATTGTGCAATGACTGGAGCGTACCGTACATAAAGCTACATTTACGTTTACATTTAGGACATTCAGCAGACGCTTTTGTACAAAGCGACTTACAGTAATTCATACAAACATTCATACACTGATGACGGTGGCTGCCATGCAAGGTGCCGACCAGCACATCAGGAGCAGTTTGGGGTTCAGTATCTTGCCCAAGGACACTTTGACATGCAGACCAGGGGAATCAAACCAGCTACCTTCCAATAACAAGACGCTGGCTCTACCCCGGAGCCACAGCAGCCCAAATGTATTCAAAGCTACCTTATGGACTGTATGTACATTCTATTGCCTAACAAGGGGGGCTGTGGCTTGACTGTCAATGGTTTGAATCCTGAGCAACTTTTTGAAGCAGACCATTACTCAGCACTTGTTGCTCACAGTGAAATATGAGTTGCTAGGGAACTTTTTCCCTTGGAGGGCAAAACTGAGTCTTAATATTTGGGCCATAGGCCAAGAGCAGGCACCCATTGTAGTTTATTGTTAAGATGCAAAAAGGTACTGGGATCCTTAAAGGAACAGTTCACCCAAAAATGGATATTCAGTCATCATTAATCCTCCCCATGCTGATGGAAAGTCTAGTAAGGCTTCGCACGGTGGTCGATGGGTGCAAATCCCAACGGCACAACCTGTGTTTTCTGACTTGTGGTTGTGTTTTCTGACTTGTGGTTGTGTTTTTTCGACTTGCAGTGGTGTTTTCTGACTGACTATTGTGATTTGCACCCATTGGCCACCGTACTTTCATCCTCCACAAAACATTTCTGGAGCTTCACAGCCCACAGGGTTGTAGCATTCTCCTAAAAAACTGAAGAAGATAAGCACGGGAAAAAAAAACATAATTGGCCCCACCTTTCATCCAGCTTATTCCAAGTCTCCAGCAGCCCCAGAGATTCCAAATGTATTTGAAAAGGCATTATTTACACACTCGCATTGTGGTCGAGCTTGCCCACTTCTGACGGGATGCCCGTTAAAGCCTTTAGCTCAGCAGCTGCGTGAAGATTTTGGCTTTCAGAGGGGTTTTTTCTGTTGTTTTTACTTCAGTTGCTGCAACACTGATGTGCTGTGAAGCTCTTTTGAAGCTGTTTTGTAGACACACAGCTTTCCATCAGCATGGGGGTGAGGAGATAATGACAGAATCTTTTTGTTTTTTTGGGGGGGGGATTGTTTAATTGATGGACTTCTTGAGCAAAGTGTCACTGTTCCCAAGCTTGCTTAGATTATATAAAAGAGTATTTAATTAGAGATCATTTTAACCTCACAAATTCAAATGTATTTTGAAATTTAATTTAGCTAGAAATATGAATTGAAATTGAACCTTATTGCAGGCCAACTTTGGCAGCCCTGCCCTAGAAACAACTGGCAGACGCTACCATTGAGCAAGGCACTGAGAACACCCTACTGATCCAGTCGATCAAAATCTAAACCTAATTCCATAAAACCAGAGGACCCTAATTTGGGTCTGGTTCAAAAAACAAAAACATTGAGCCTTGGTCACTCCAATGGCATAGTTTGCGTGTTGTCTGTTAGGTCCTACATTTCCCATAATGCAACACCCCAACCTGTTTATAGTTTGTAGTCACATGACTATGACATCATCTTCGTTATTTTCTCAAACTTTCTGAAGTTTCTCCTCATCCACAGAAGACATTATGGGCTACAGCTGTTTTGACTGGCTGAATGTTACCGCCCATCATAAGTAAACTGATGACATGTAAAATTGGTGAAGTGCCCCTTTAACTGTATGTATGGGCATATGGCAGGGACGTAGCCTAGATGGGAAAGAGCTGGCTCCATTAATTTGGCAATAACTGAATTACCTTCAAACACTGCCCTGTTGAATGCAAGGCCGTGTGCATGTGTCTGATTTCAGGGAAAAATCAAGCAGGATGAGTGTGTCTGTCTTTGACTCATCAGTTTGCTTACGTGGAGTCTTGGTTGAAAGAGGCGCAGCCAAACCGGATCCCCGGTCCGCCCGGTCCGCCAGGCCCGTCTGCACCCTCTCCGCTCTCCATCCCGATTCCCAGCGACCTCCTTCCCTCCCTCCGCCCTGGATTGGAGGCCTGGGATCGGCTGCACCTCTTCGCTCGATGTCGGCGGAAGACGGCTCCAATTTGGGAGAAATGTGGACCGAGTGATGTGTGAAATGGGCGCTCGAGGCAGAGCTAGCCGTTTTCTCGCTAGAAATGAATTCAAATTCCGTTTCAGTGCCGTTATTTTAGAGGACGGTTATCCGGAGCCTGGAGGAAAAGAAGGGGAAAGGAAGCAAAACAAGAACAGCTGACGGCGCTACGTCGCGTGTCCGCCTCCACCGATTGGTTCGTAGTGAAACCATGTTGCCGCTGTTCGCTATTTTGATTGGTCAAGCGTGCAGGACTGTGTTTGTTATTGGCTGCTAGGGTGGAGCTGGCTTTGTTTGTGTCTGTCCATTCATGTCATGTAGTCTAGTTAAATCCCAACAGGCTCCACTGTGGCCGAACACTGTAAAAAAAAAAAAAAAAATGTTTTTGTTAATGTAGTAACTCTCTCTCAAACATGGTTACATTTTGTAAGGTGTAAGGGGCACGTGGCTGAAATACAAATTCCATAACTTTAGTTTGAATAAATGTCACTTTACACAGGAATTAAATCGGGGGACTCGCGACGAATAGACGGCGGGGGAACTTGAGTAGCGGCCTGAAGCAGTACTAATGTTCTACTTTAATTCAATTCAACTCAGTATTAATCCTAACTGGGTATGCCGAATTTATCCGAACATCCTGTTCATCCAAGAAAATGTATTTCTCCCTGTTGTTTAATGCGCTCATCAGCTTATATTCAGGTCAATTTAAAATGTCTTTTTTTTTTAATGAAGTTTTGAATTAGTGTCACTCAAGAAATGTAATTTACTCAAACATTTTCATGATTAAGCGACTGCTATGACCAGTTACATTCAGTCTATAAGAATTTATTATCCTGTCTTGAAGCAGTCAAGAGGTCTCGAGCTGTCCAATCTACAAAACCCCCTAACAACACCTTTGGGCTTTTCTCTGAAGAGGGCAGTAGCTACAGGAGTGAGCAGAAGTTACATCCCCCAAACCTAGTGACATCAAAATACTGCAACCCTCCTATGACACCTCGTCCAACCTTAAACCCTGGAGTTGTACACAGGCTACCAAGTGTGCTACAAGAACATATTTTTAAGGTGCTCTATATTGGATTTTTTTGTTAGTCTTGTATGTTGTTGTTGCAATAATTCATTAAATGTCTGCTTATTAAGTTTTTTTCTATGTCAAAACATAATTAAAACTGTAAAAAAAAAAAAATAATATATAGAATAGAATAGAATTTTGCTTATGTTGTAACCATGATAAACATCGTCAGGGTTATTTTCCCAGACTTTGGGACATCATATATCAGTTTTGAGTTCTATTAATAACCAGCAATAATAAAAAAAAAAAAAAAAAAAACATGTGTCAGTTCAACAAACTAGCCCTTTAAGATGAAGTTAACTACAGCAAAAGAGGCAGCAGAGTAGTGACAAAAATAAAGTAATAATCTACAGACAGACATCAAACACATAGAGTAAAATATTTACAAATGAGAAGAACGTCAATACAGTGAATATACAGCATGGAAATATGGAGAACTTTATTTATTTCTTGGACAAATATCACAATGTATGATTGTTTTCCAGTTACTCAAAAGCACATCAGTAGTCCCATATTTATGCACATGGCTTTACTGGCAGTTATATTCCACAGAGGAGTAGTTGATACAAGGATGTGTTGGCTGGTTCAGCTTCTAACACTTCAAGGACTGCTGTGGAGTCTCAGTGCTGTAGAATAAGAGGACAAACATGTTAAAATTGATTTCAGCAGATAGCAGTACATTATGTACCTATATGTTTGTGTTGCAGCTGATAATGGGCACAGACATTCAAGACTTAACATATAGTCAGTGCTCTCTTCAGAATGTTGTCAGCATGAAAAAACCACTGTCGAAATTCAATCGTGGGTCTCTTGAATGGCATTGTTCATGAAAGACATTTCACTACCATCACCCAAAAATCATTTTGATCTTTAAGCGTGACTACTTGAATTTTGTTAATGTAAGTGACAGAACCATTACTATGATAAGGACTTCATGACAAAAGGTATACTGTTTGTGCTTACAATGTCAGTGAGTGTGAAAGCTTTATTCTTGGCCTAGGAAACAGTAGTTGCCAATATTATCAGTGCTAAATTACCTCAGCATACGTAAAAAGTATGGATTGACGTTTTATGCTTTCCTTCAGCAATGGCTATTAGTAATATAAATAAAAACTGTACAACTCAGATGACAAATGTATTATTTATATTTGAAGTTCCTCCAACCTCCATTTTTTACCCCACTGACTTTTCTCTTTTGTATTTGTTTTCCATTCAAGAAGAGCACACATGAGCCCAGATCATTATTGGACCACAACAGCGCAACTGTGCTCTAAATATTTTTGGAAACCCATTTTACTACTCAGTTCTTGGATTGAATAAGTTATAAACTGTGATTTGTCAGTCAATAGCAGACTTGTGACTCAAATCATTGGTCCAAGTATAAAGTAAGTCCCAAGTAAATTTTCTTTGGCAAGTAAAGTTGAGTTGAGTACTTAATAAGTCAAGTCAAGTCCCAAGATACTGCAGTATCCAGTCTGTATGAAGAGAAAAGACAAGGTAATAGTACTTGTCAAATATTTATATTATTGGCTAATTTATCAAAGCTCAAATGTGACAATGAATTGAATTTGTAGCATAATTATTAATATTCATTGAAATAAATTAATAATAACTTTTTAAAGCTTATTTACTTCTTGATTTCTTTACTTTCCAAAAAAAACACCCCCCCACCCCAATCACTTGTTAACAATGAAATACTGACAGCAGGAGTAAAAAAATATATATATACTGACGACGGATCTCTCTCTTGGTCTGACCATACTCTTTGTGCTTGTGGCCTCAGACTTATAAAATCTGGAACAACAATCTGTATTGTAGATGATACAACACTCCTAAAATCCACCAGATAATATGTTATGGTCAGGGTTGTTTAATAAACTCTGTGTGCATGTGTGTGTGTGTGTGTGTGCGCGCGCACGCATGTGTGTGTGTGTGTGTGTGTGTGTGTGTGTGTGTGTGTGTGTGTGTGTCTTTATTTTAAAACTGTAATCCTGTTTGTAATACCCTTATTTTT
>OMLP01023135.1:4851-18300 GCA_900302685.1 Spondyliosoma cantharus | reverse complement strand
GTTTCCGACAATTTGTGGCACCGACAAACGCGGCGTTTGCAGGCGGAAAATTGTCGTATACTGCCGAAAATTAGGGAGATTTTCGGGCGTTTACGGGGTCGAAAATCCCACTTTTCATGCAGTGTTTGCTATGTGTGGGTTGAGATGTTATCTAGAAAAGAATTGTAAAGTTGGTATTAGACTTGCATAGTTTTCTTTAATCGGACACCAAATTGGTGTTGAATAATTGGAAGTTTTACCTAAATGCACTTTAAGGGTAGGGTAGGGTTTTACTCATTGGTAGCTAAGACATGATTGTAAGATAAGAGAACACGTTCATCAGGAGTGGCACACACTATGCAAACATACTTAAACTGTTACGTCCGTATTCTTATCTGGCCTCTAATGCTAACCTGACCCTGACTGGAAGAAACAAACTTTGGATTCTGGAATACACAGATTTCAGTTTGTTTTCTATGATTATCATAAGGAAAAGACAATTTTAGTTCCTAACGGATTGAAATGTTTCAAGCCCAAGAAAATGTAACTTCAGACGTTTCCATTCAAGTCTATTAAAAGCGTTACTTTGGTGCCACATTTGTTGTCACCCTGCCTTTTCAAACAGACAACAGCCGAGATAATAACTGATGAGGAGCAACATCCATTAGATAACACAGATTAGCATGTCTGCACTGCAATGATACTTTTCTTGGACCAGATGGACAGCATACCTCATCATTACCAGCTGATTGGATGTGATTAAAAACAATGAGAGGTCTTTGCTTACCTTTGTGATCAGGGTGAATTTGTTGTGGTGGTGGTGGTGGTGAGAGGTGCAGGGCTGTATCCGTGGACTCTGGGCAGTCGACACGAATGGAGCTGTGCAGTCTTACTGGGTGAAGGAAGTGAAGGGAGTGAAAGAAAGTGGGTGTGTCTGTTAATAGCTGTAGAGCAAGCACCTCCTCTGGAACAAGGTTGTTGCAATAAACCTCAATCTCCAGTTGGTAATCACCATAAGGCCGGCAGCCACCAATATGTACACACGTATGTATATAAAAATAACCCCTTTTATAGATATACAGCCTATAATTTTGCATTTAAAGCTGTGTATCTCAGTGACTTATTTGACTTTCAGTGATGTATCTATTGAAAAAAAGGTGTAGGCTATTCTGCTAACAGAAGACATGCTGTATGGCCAGTGTGGAAACTAAACAGCCCACATTCATATTGTAAACAGCACACGATAAATAATTGTTATCTATATTAACACTGGAGTAATCTAAATCAGCCTGTTAAAGTATCTAGTGGGATGTGAGGAGTGGATATAAATATCTGATATACATCATTAATATATCAAATATAAGAACTATGGTACTAACATACAACACATTTTAAAATAACATTTAAATCTATTGGACTCAGACGTAAAAGGATGTGGGTGTTTCTGTGACTCCCTTTACAGACCGAAGGATGCTGGGAATTTTCTGAAAATGTTGAACACGTTGCTATGAAATGTTGCAAATATGATGAAGAGTGGAATGAATTATGTAGTAGGATATATGAACTAGGGCAGAGATGGAGTTTGGAAGGGGTTTTAGGGAGTGCTACAAGTTTAAACTGTAACATATAATACATGTATGTGTGTATGTTCATGCACATATGTGTACGTGTATACTTAATTATTTTTGTATCTTTTATATATTCATATATCTTTTTATATTAAACATGGGGGGTGTACTATTATTATTACTCATTTATTTGTAGAATTTAACCTGACGTACATGAAGCCCATGAGGCTACAAACTCCGGTACAGTAGGTGGCGGCATGCATCTTTACACGTTGGTTTGCGAAGAAGAAGAAGAAGCAGCAGAAGAAGAAGAAGAAGAAGAAGAAGAAGAAGAAGAAGAAGAAGAAGAAGAAGAAGAAGAAGAAATCTGTCCGTCCCACTTGATCGCAGGATCGCAGCTATTTGGCCCCGCCCCCTGATGACGTCTGCTGTCGTCCGCTATCCTGCCGAGGCGCAGCTCATCTGAATTCCGTTGGACTCAGCCGAAGAAAAACAAGCAGGATACACGTCATTTCATAGTTGGTAAGCGTCGTTGTGTAGTTTGCATTGTGAATACTTATTTGTCACATAATCATGGACACACTTCTTCATTTGTAATTTGTTTGTGTCAGGAAAGCTATGATTCTCGAATTGTTTTGAGACCGTGGACTTGGGAGGGCTAACAGTTAGCTCGCTAAGCTAAAATAATTTAGCTCATGTGGTTTGATATCCAAGATGGATGGAAGTTACTCATAAAAACATCCTCAGGTTAAATAAGAGTAACTTTTCATTACGTTTATTACTGAACGTTTTGACGGACGTTACGTACCCAGATAGATGACAGTAATGGTCGCTACCAAACAACTTATAGCTAACTGTTAAATAAATAACATTTATATATTTATCGTTAACTTAGTCAAGTAGCTACTGTACTACAGCTCTCTTTGGTAAACTAAATAATCAAACTCTGTTTGTTTTCACGACTGAATAAACAAACTGACCTTAAAGGACAACACAGTTTATACTGTTCACTTTGTTTATATGTGGCGGACCCTGCCACCTTTCTAGCTTATTTTCCTCTGAGAACGGGAGAAAGGTTGTTTATTCACTATAAATATATATATATTCCTGAGTTTGTATTGCTACCTCATTAATATTGTAAATATTAAACTTTAGAATTAAAATTTCTACTCAAAGGACATGGTGTCCCTTTAACAGGATTGCGGACCTGTTGTGGGAAAATAGTGCACAGGTGATATTCTTTAAGAGACTGGTATTGTTCACACCACCTGTTATGCCCTGAATGCAATTTGGGACAAATAAGCTTGGTTCCTATATGGACATGGGTAAAGGAGTTTGTTTTCTTCCTCTTACGTTACCACCCCTTTGTCTTACTATTGGTTCGGAGCCACAGAAGTTAATCATGTCAAGAGTTGTGATGGATGAACTTGTGTTTGTGTTTAGGTTGTGTGCATGTATAAAAGTAAACCCAAAGAAGGCGCCTCAAGTTCATGGTTGAGGCGTCCACTTGCGAGTGTTTGAATAAAGAAACGTCTGCTCTCTCCTGTGGTCAGTCCTGTGTTTTTCAGAAATGACCATGACAGCACCTAAACATCAAAACTAAAAGTAGCTTTGAGTTGTTGTTTTTGTTGTCTTCTCAAATTAACTTTTTTCCAAGTTGTTATTATTTAGTTTTGACCGTCATCACTAATGCATAAGTAGGTAAGGTGCATTTCAGTGGCACAGCTTCCAAATGTCTCTGTTCTTTTGTCAATGTTTATCTTTTCCTTTTATTTGTCAGTCTTGGATTATGGCTTTTCTTTGCTATTCTGCTCAGAAGACCGGCATCCCATAGCAGCCTCTTCACTGTTGTATCATGTTACCAGGTTAGACCGGCCACACTGCCTGTATGGGTCGTGCTTCTCAGGCGGAGTCCTGCCTATTTCCACTGCAACACCTGCACGGTTCTGGGCAAATATAGACTTGAAAACGACCTGTAGACAGTCGTGTGGACATCATAGCAGCGTTTCACTACAGTTTTAATGTCGTAACTGTAGAATATGTCACAGACATTAAGAGTATACACACACAACAGGTGAAAGGCAGTTTTTTTTTCCTCTTACCCCCTCCTGTTTTCTCGCTCTTTCAATGGGGGTTAAGGAAAATCAAGTCATCGTATTTATTGATAATTAACAAAGGCAAACTCCATGTAAACAAATTGGGACAAGGGTCAGTGTTGGGGCGAATGCATTGATGAACCGCGCTGCAGCATCGATGCTGCCTGTTTGAACACAAACACGTGAGTGAGCAGCAGCAGCAGCAGCTCATCAACACATTCGCCACACAGTACACAGGCATCCAGTTTGGCCAGCCAGCTTTATTGCTTCTTTAATCAGCAGTTTTCAGCTGTGCTGACATGACTGCACAGGGGTTTCTAAAGATCAGTTAGCCGTTTAACACAAAACTTAGGATTAGCTAACACAATTTGCCACTGGACCACAGGAGTGATGGCTGCTGAAAATGGTCCTCTGTACAACCATGTGGAAATGTCATCATAATTAGCCATTTCCAGCTAAAATACTAATTTACCATGTTAATTAATTTATTATTCAATTAAATCTAGACTGTATTTCTGATCAATTTAATGTTAATTTCGAAGTGACGTTGCATAAAATAGTTTGGCTGTTTTCTTTGTCATCATCCATTTATATAATCATTATTATTGTTTTATCACCCAGGAGTAGTTAATAATATCAGTTTTTGATGGATCTGGTTTAAGGAATGAATCAAAGATTTCAATCATACTCATATTGGACTGTGACATCTTTACCATATGACGAGCTATTTCAGAGAAGCTTTATAATCCTGTTGTGTGACGATTACCCGTTAATGCTCAGGGAAAACCAGCATGAAATCACAAGTCGTTTTTACACTGGGCAATAAGCCGCCAATAGGCCGGCGTGTTTACACAGAGGGCGGCATATTGGCGGCCTGTTTTGGTCCGCCAATATGCCTCCTCGGAGGGTACACTTATTTCCGCCTCCATCTCTATGTAAACACGAGGCGTAAATGTGCCGTCCTCTGTGTGAGATGGGCGGAGGTGACGATGACCGCGGGGGAGTTTTAAAACCAGGAAACAGCTGATCACAGCAGTCAGTCCATCACTTCATTCGCGGACGTCAACAGGAGCAACTGAAAAGCCGCAGAGATCCAGGAGATGCTAGAGTCTCCTGGATCTCTAGCTGACAGCTAGTGGAGCTCTGTGCGCTAACTGTATAGCGGCCCGAAAACTACGAACGGTCGCTACTTTCAAATTAAAAGCCCCCCGCCAAGAACCCAGTTCTAAACTCGAATGGGGTGCAATGTAAAGCTCTTATTTTGAAGACAAACTCGTTGTCACTGTGCACTGCCCAACTGCGTGCTTCACTTCACGTCACATGTTTACGCCTACCCCAGAGGAGGCCAAGTGGCGGCTTTTGGAAAAGGAGGAATATTACACCTTGTGTTTACAAAGAGAAGGCAGCGATTTGCCGGCCTTACATTGGAGCAAATGTGCCGCCTTCTCTGTGTGAAAACGGCTACAGAAGCCGTTTTTACACAGAGAAGTGTACCCTCTGAGGAGGCATATTGCCGGCCTGTTTTGGGCCGCCAATATGCCTCCCTCTGTGTAAACATGCCGACCGGCCTATTGGCGGCTGACATGACATTCTCTTCTGACAGGGTGAGAAAGAGCTAGTGCTTTGCCCTCTTCACAGGTGGCATGCTATTTGTGACTCTCATTTGGTAAGCTCTCATTTCCATAAGTAAAAACTGCCTAACAATTAGAGGTGTGAATCTTCACAGGCTTCACAATTCGGTTGATTTATGATTCAGCTGTCAACGATTTGAATGCAAAACGATTCTCCATGCACCTCAGTGTATGGCATCCTCAATGATCTCTATGACTGCGCGTGGCTACTTCTTCATCATTTAAATTTCCCTTTTATCCAGAAAGTCCTTCCAATTATCCGACTACAGCGGTCTACAAAATGAAAGCTTTTCAATATCTGTACCACAGTGCATAAACATTACAAAAACAAGACATTTATACATCAGCAGTGCTTTTCACATTTAATGTAATCTACAATAATATTGTTTTCATATAGCAGCTTTAAGATAAGGTGTTTTTTGACTGCAGATGTTTGCTTCAATTGGCTAATGTGATTGGTAATTGTTGTGAGGCAGCGTGGGGCTCATCCAGTTTGTGCTTCCCAGCAAGTTCATAAGGTCCGACATGTGCCCGCTCACAGGTGATGACTATATCGCCATAACCTGCAGACTCTCGATGATGCTCTGTCTCTGCATTGATGCAGAATCTACCATGTTCACATCGCGATGCATCTCCTCAGTGTGAAATTTCCACACCTCTATTATCTATACAGAATAGCAGAGGACAGATTTTTGATTCATCAGTGCATTTCCCTCTCATCTCCTTCCAGGTCACAAGACAAAGATGGCGTCAGGCAGTATGAGCAGTGAAGAGGAGCGGAGCCTTCGAGAGTGTGAGCAGTATGTCCAGAAGCACAACATCCAGCAGCTGCTAAAGGACTGCATCATCCAGCTGTGCATGGCCCGGCCAGACAGGCCCATGGCCTTCCTCAGGGACTACTTTGAAAGACTGGAAAAGGTATGTGCTCACACATGTAGCTGTAACAAGTTTCTCTGTGAAGTCAGCGTTAAGAGAAACTGTCTTAGATTTCAATGTCTGATTTGATTTAATTTTAGTGTTAATGTTTTCAAAATATCAAACATTTTTCATGCAAGTCAATAACTGCTCACTTTCATGCTGATGGAAAATCAGGTGAAGCTTTGTTGTCCATAAAACATTTCTGGAGCTTCACAGCAAAGCAGCGTTCTCCTAAACAACTGAAGTAGATGGGGACTTGTTTTAAAACTCACAAAAACATAAAATGGCTCCAAAATGTTCGTCCGGTTTATTCCAACTTTCCAGAACCCCCAAGATCCCAAATTGATTTGAAAAGACTTAATTCACACCTGATGCATGGGTGAGTTTGTGCACCCAGTGTAGACCAGGTGCTAATGTTTTAAGATTTCAGTGTAAAAAAAGGGAGTAAATAATGTGTCTTTCAACCAATTTTGGATCTCCGGGCTTCAGGATTATGGTGGATGACCTGTATGGAGCCATTTTATATTGTTTTGTTTTACATTTTTACATTTAAGTCCCCATCTACTGCAGTTGTTTAAGACAATGTTGCATCGCTGTTTCGCTGTGAATCTCCAGAAGTGTCGGAACTTCACCTGACTTTCCATCAGCATAGGTGTGAAGAGATAGCGACTAAAATTTAATCTTTGGGTGAGCGGTTCCTTTAAAGATCTTTCATTTGAATTCAGATTTTGACAAGTCATGCAGTCTTTGAGCAGCTCAGATGTGGTTCTGTGTGCCTGTTGCCCGGCAGGAGGAGGCTCAGCAGATGGCTTCCCAGCAGAAGTCTCGCTCCCGGTCAGATTCCCGCGAGGAAGAAGTTTCTCCACCCATGAACCCTGTGGTGAGGGGTCGGAGCCGGAGAGGAGCCATCAGTGCTGAGGTGTACACTGAGGAAGACGCTGCCTCCTATGTCAGAAAGGTCGGTGGTGATCATTTGTTTACATTTCACACGCCTTAATACTGTTCTTAAAGCTGCACAAATCCATATTTTTATACCTAAAACTGATAGAATGTCTAATGTTGATGTGTAATGATGTTTGTTGCGATGAACCCACAGGAATCTCATGAAGTCTGCAGTGACCCTCAGCTTTACGGAGTATTTCAGCCTAAATCAGCTCATTTTCTGAAAACTGCCCTCATCAGCTTTGTTTACAGCAGCAGCAGCAGCAGCAGCTGATTTTAGCTCAGCACCAAACGGCAAACACACGCAGTTAGAAACTAGCTGGTGAACAAAGGGGAGCATTTAGCAGCTAAAAGATGAATTCTCAGGAGTAAGAGGAGACCAAACCACTGCTGCTGTACTGGAGTCTGTCTCCAGAGTTAGTCCTTTGCCTGTCAGTTCTTTCTCAATTGTTCCATGCCAGGTTTCTTTGGGGATGCCCACAGTTTCTTTTCCCCTGGGGTGTGCAGCGAAGAGCTGCTCTTGGAAGCGAATTAGGTGGCATGCACAAAACATGTCCAAGCCATCTCCATCGGCGCATCTGGATGGTTTCTTGCATGGTCACGGATTCTGCCCTGCTCCCAAGATCCTCATTTGAGATGGTGTTTGGCCAAAAGATCTTGAGGATACGCCTGAGGCACTTGTTGTGGAACACCTCCAGCTTTCTTTCTATTGCGACGGTGGTCTTCCAACAGTCTGAGCCGTACAGGAGCACGCCGAAAAGACATTGCTTTTAAGGATCCTGGTCAAAGTGTGGATGCTGAGGCTGGTAGATATCCAGATGGGTTTGAGCATAGCAAAAACTTGATTAGCTTTTCTGGTCCTGGATCTGTCCCGTCACCCCGTAGTTTCTTGGTGATAATGTAAACCTTTTTGTTCCGTGGCTGTCTCAGCTTCCTGCATGAGTCATTCTACGTGTGGCCATTTGTCTCTCCATGCTGTCTTCTTGACTTCTCTGTCCTTTTCTCTGTACTGGGCTGCAATCCTCTCCTTCAGTCTAGGTGGCTTGGAGAGACCAGGTGTTTCCTCTCATCTATGGCCCTCCATGTGTCATTGGATTGCTATTCAGATTTGATGTTCCTTCTGTATCCTATGGTCTCTTTTACTCCTTCCTGATAGTTGTCATCTTGCCTACCTGCCCGAACGATCACTCCCCTCGCGGTCACTCTTTGCTTCCCTGTTTTTGTCCACCGTGCTTTGGTGACTGTGAGGAGGGTCAGATTATGGCAGACCAAACCAGAGGGTTT
This sequence comes from Spondyliosoma cantharus, assembly GCA_900302685.1. Classification (NCBI taxonomy): domain Eukaryota; kingdom Metazoa; phylum Chordata; class Actinopteri; order Spariformes; family Sparidae; genus Spondyliosoma; species Spondyliosoma cantharus. The sequence continues at coordinate 9,882 of OMLP01023135.1, read as the reverse complement.
CAGTATGTCAGTACAACAGTGAAATAGAGTCTGTTCAGACCTGGTATCAAGATCCGTCCTAGTGATCCGATCAGAAGTGGATACTTCATTGCCTCCCATGGAGCGAGTCCCCACACTCCCTTTAAACAATCGCTTTCTTGTGAGTTGTTGAGTTAGGAGAAACTTGATATTTGTGTCAGTTTGTTCCATTGATGTATGTGTTTATTTGCATACAGAGTGGGGATGTGAAATCCAATCAGAAGATGCTCATTAATGTCCGCAGTGAACTGACAGATGTAAAGCTGTCCACTTGTGATCGGATCACTCAGGATGGATGTGAAAGGGTCACTATGTGGGTTTGGAGAAGAAATTTAAACTCAGAATTTTTAATATTTACAATATTAATGAGGTAATAGAATAAACTCAAATATTTATTTTTTCAATAAGTGAATAAACAAGCTGTTCTCAGAGGAAAATAAGCTCCCAGAAACACTGTTTGAAGCTAGAAAGGTGGCAGGGTCCGCCACATATAAACAAAGTAAACAGTATAAATTGTGTTGTCCTTTAAGGTCAGTTTGTTTATTCAGTTTGTTCAGTCATGAAAACAAAGAGAGTTATTTAGTTTGTTTAGTCAGAAAAAAATCAGTCAATGAAGATCTTTCTCTTCTGAACTTCTTACCCTAAAAGCACAAAATGCACCTTTTAATACAAGGCCTGAATACCCTCAGCATGTTCACTACAGCACTACAGTCTCTGCCTGTCTCGTGCGTCATTGTTGTGTAATAGCAGAAGAGGGTCACTAGAGGACACAAGCCAGCCATTTGACCTCTTCATTCTTGCATAAGGCTGTGTTAAAATTCACTGAAATGCACTAGAAGAATCTAAATAAGCTTTTTTTTTTTCCACCAAAGGTCATCCCAAAAGACTACAAGAGCATGGCCGCCCTGTCCAAAGCCATGGCCAAGAATGTACTGTTTGCCCACTTGGACGACAATGAGAGGAGGTAATGGCACAAATCATTTTAGTGTTCAACCATCTTTTTCAAAGCATTTCGTGCTCATCTGCTCATTTTCTCCCCCTTCAGTGACATTTTTGATGCAATGTTTTCTGTCAACTACATTGCTGGAGAAACAGTCATCCAACAAGGTGAGTTTTAAAACCATCTTACATGGAAATTGTTGTATTTTTCTGCTGCTCATTAATTCACGGGCCACCTGTTGCTCCTGCCCCTGTTCCAGGTGATGAGGGAGACAACTTCTATGTCATCGACCAGGGAGAGATGGATGTAAGAGCTATTTTCTTTTTACAGTTTCCAGTATTTGAACAGTTGTATTTCTCTTTACTTCTTTAACTAGATGGGCTTGAGTGATGGAAACATTAAGGATAACTTTTGATACAAAAAACACAGAAATTACTTCTTACTAATTACTAAAAACTTACTATTTACTCTGTGAAATTGTATTTCAGCTTTTTTTGCTGCCACCAAGTGGCCAAAAATATAAGTGCAGCTTTCATTTCCACAACAAAGAACATGTACATTGTCTGCCTGCTATCGTTTTCTAGATATCCTGTGTAATGGAAATGGTCAGACCATGAAATTTAGTTTTTTGAAGTCAAATGATTAAATAGAACAACCATAACTTTTTACACATGACTGAGGTAAATGGGGAAACAAATGTTTTCACTAAACTGGCAAGAAAACACTTGCTGATACAGGACAGACTGATATCAGACTCTGCCCACAACCCAGTCTAGCAGCATTTCATCATATTGTAGCGATAACGGATTTGTTGTAAAACATTTGTCCTTGGCACGTCATTAGAAACCCGGTCAATCGGTTTCTGCTGTCTGTCTCCTAGGTTTATGTGAACAATCAATTTGTGACCAGCATTGGTGAGGGAGGCAGTTTTGGGGAGCTGGCTCTGATCTATGGGACCCCTCGTGCAGCTACAGTCCGTGCCAAGGCCAACGTCAAGCTGTGGGGCATCGACAGAGAAAGCTACAGGAGAATACTGATGGTAAGTTGTGCAAAACTGACCAAACAATTATGGGAAATAATGTTTTTTGATTGCACATCCACAGTATGATCAGGTTCTCATATGACTATTATTGTTTAAAGGGGAGCACTCTGAGAAAGCGCAAGATGTATGAGGAGTTCCTCAGCAAGGTGTCCATTTTAGGTAAGCGCTTAACTTCACTGTTTGCTCGTAATCATTTTTACTGAAAAGCTGCCATGAACCGTATACTATATATCCAGAGGAGTGTTGACCAAGTGTTGCTCCTGAACAGAGTCTCTGGACAAGTGGGAGCGTCTGACTGTGGCTGACGCCTTGGAGACGGTGCAGTTTGAGGACGGCCAGAAAATAGTAGTGCAGGGAGAGCCTGGTGATGAGTTCTTCATCATCCTGGAGGTACATGCCACCAGCAACAACACTCGTCTACTCAAACTGCTTTCTATGGGACATTAGTTTTGGTCAACATTCTATGGTGTGGTACCACTGTGGAACAAGAGACTACTGTCAGTTAAGCCCAGTGCTCTTGAAGTAGGTCTACAAATGAGCATCAGTGTAACAGGCTGTACATTTTTGAAGGCTCCATGCAGAAAGCTTTTACAGCTGAACAGTTGTTTGTGGTTCAGTGAATCTACTTGTGGGGACGGTCCCTGTCCCTCAGTGTCCTTGCTGCAGCAAATGCAAATCAAATACCTTTTGGCTTTATTTATTAAAAGAAAAAGAGTTAAGATCAGCTTCGATCTTCAGTATGACTTAAGCAGAAAACAACTTATTGAGTAGTTATTGATAAAAACGTACTTTGACATGAATATTATCTTCGCTCCAAGCAAAGTCTAGACTTAATTTAGACTAATCAGTTGTATTTGTTGCTAAAACAAAACTACAAGTTTTAAACCTGCAGTGCAGGACTTTGGACTTTAATGTAATGGATGTTCATTCAAATGTTGAAGCCTTTGTCAAATGAGTTCACACCATGCCGATTAAGTCACTGTCTGTCTGTTGCTGTAGTATCCATTATTTCACCTATTTAGTGCGGTTTCTCCTTATTTTTCACCTCCGCCCCCTCCTCAATGTCATTTGCAACTTTTTATCAGACATGTTCTCAATTAGAAGTGGCTATATAAGCAAGAGGGGTGTGAGGAAACGCTGCTTTGTCATAGTCTATCTTTTTGACCAGTTGAAATGCAACATGAGGTGATATTACAGTCCGCCCTCGTCACTGCTCGTTCTTTGGTGTCGGTTTGGTCTGTCTGTGCCTATAGAGTTTTAAACATGTTTCTGTAATTACCTTCTATGGCAAAAGGGGAAAACAAAAGTTCTGCACTGCAAGTTTAAACAGTTTAAGTAGATGTAATATTTTGTGTCAAAATGTGCACATTGTAATCTACAACAACTAAAGGCTGCTTCTTTTCTTCTGAGTCAGTCATTCTCCCATTAACATAACAGTTACATTAATATTTTCTGGAGAGGTATAATCCATCGTCCACAATCCATCTGCATCTTGATCTGGATTTTCTGAGAACTGCTGTTGATTTCTGGGATATGTAGTTCAAGGTTGGTCTGTTGTATTGTCAGGGGACAGCAGTGGTGCTCCAAAGGCGGTCAGTGGACGAGGAGTTTGTGGAGGTCGGCAGACTCGGAACGTCAGATTACTTTGGTAAGTCAGAAAAAAACACAATGCTCTGGCAGACATCTACAGTACAGACACATTTTCATCGCGACCATGTAGTTGCTGACATTGTCTCGCTGAAATGACTGTTGGCAGGACACAGTCACACCGGTTGTCTTTCCTATGTCCCTCAGGTGAGATCGCCCTGCTGATGAACCGGCCCCGTGCTGCCACTGTTGTTGCATGTGGACCCCTCAAGTGTGTCAAACTGGACCGGCTGCGGTTTGAGCGACTCCTGGGCCCCTGCTCTGACATCCTGAAGAGAAACATCGAGCAGTACAACAGCTTTGTTTCCCTCTCTGTCTGAGCGTGTCAGCAGCTAGCAGACTCTACTGCAGAGTTCACCAGCGCTTTATTTTCCTACTTCCACTGCTCTCTCTCTCTCTCACATATATTAACACACCAACCTGACCCCCACAAGATCAATTTCATACATCTATTACTCCTCTTTTTTATTCTCTTATTTATTTTATTTTTCATTATGTACTCGGATGATAGGATTTGGGCTCTGTAAAGGAAATACTTTTATGAGTGTTTCTTCATCACCAAATAGCAGTTTAGCTGCCGAAATGAAAAAGTGGTGTCTGCTTATCCACTGTGCATTCACACTGTGATCGTTGTCAGTTCAGAAGTTACAAGTGACATGGAAAGATAAGGTCAAGTCCATGCATTTATGGAGCACTCTTTTAAACATGCTGATAAAAGTGAAAAACATTTAGTTTGTATAGAATACACCTGACATTACATGATGGGGTCAAATTATGAGGCACAATTTCATTCGATGTGTGAATTAGATAGTTGAGTCAAATTAAGACAGGATATGAATAATGTGAAAAGAAGCAAAAAGCAAACTGAATTGCAAGCTCATTCGTTCCATTATACATTGTTCAGTATTGGGTCACACGTTGACAGTGTGAATGCTCAGTTAGTTTGTCTGGATGTCATTAGTTCTCACAGAGATGCTGTGACAGACGATTCCATGCTGACTGAGGAAGCTTTAAGTTTGTGACGCGGTACGCCAAAAGATTTCCTTCTGTTTGTTGCTGCTCTTTTCTATATGTTGAGATGTTTTTAGTCATGCTAGCGACAGGTTTCCATGAATGGCAGTGTTGCTCAGATAGTCCACCACTATGGTCCGGACTGAAACATTTACCACAGATTTGCCATGCAATTTGGTCATCCACCTTCTCCTGGGGATGAAGGTTCAAGGTTCATTTATTTGTTTGTAAAAAACATGATTTGGGAAAGAAGCTGCTCTGTAATCTGGCCGCAGGGTGAACCAACTCTGGCTGGGGTGGGTGTTCAAGTATCCTTTGGGCTCTGTGCAGACATCTTACTTAACCGATATCACTGATGCTCTGTAGATGCTCT
>OMLP01023133.1:0-13082 GCA_900302685.1 Spondyliosoma cantharus | reverse complement strand
ATGGACATGCTATCCTCGTTAGTATAGTGGACAGTATCTCCGCCTGTCACGCGGAAGACCGGGGTTCGATTCCCCGACGGGGAGGTTTGTATTTTTTACCAGCTACTGATGATTGACTAAAAAAACTGCAGTACACATATCTCCTAGTGCCCAAACGATTGGCCGAGGCATAAGCAAACTGCGCGGCCACCAGGGCCCCCCCAAAAAAACCAAATATATATATTTTTTATGCATATGCATCTGTGCCCAGGGGGACAATAGTTTATAATCTGTCACTGTGTTAATACAATTTATAAAGTAAAATTATAGTGTGACATTTGTGTCAATAATTGTCAAGCACAGGTGACTCTGGTAGTCGGGGGGGGGGGCCCCAAATCAAATTATGCTTAGGGCCCCCAAAAGGCTTGGGCCGGCACTGACATAAATAGACCAAATGAATCATTTTTTTAACCGTTTTTTCGACCAGTCCCGAGTGGTTGGCTCTCTTTAGATATTCCTCTTAACGCCCACATGTCAAAGCGCTGCGTGCCAGATGTGCTGGTCGCTTATAAATGCTGCTATTTCCAGGGATGCTCGACAAAAACATCGACACATCATCGGAATCGGCCAATGAAGGCTTTCAAAATGAAATATTGGTATCTGCAGATGAGCTTTAATTGAAAATAATAAGAGGATGTATAATAATAAGTCATTTTCCACTACAGGAGAGACTTGATGTTCTCTGCAAATTAGGTGGAAAAAAAAAATGTGTGCATATATAAGAATCAGACGAAATTGGCAGGATAATGTTAACATATGAGAGCAGCAATGATTCAATACCCTGCGTCTGTAGTTATTTGGCACGGATTCCTCTCCAGCGAGGTGTTTACATGATTTGTTTAATTAAAAAAAAAACATTTTATAATCTCTCTCTCTTTTCTCTCTTTCAGACGAACCTCTGAAATTTCTGTCTGACTTCAAGCCCAAGAAAGTGACGGAGCGCCAGACCGCCGTGTTTGAGATCCGTCTCTCGAAGAAGACAGACGCGCCGCTCGTCTGGAAGGTTTGCGTGATGTGACTAACAAAAAAAAATAAATAAATAAAAGAAGTGACACTGAATTTTTACACAGGCATGTCATTTTTTTTCCCCCATCTTGGACGAGCTTGAAGAGTTTGTTTTCTGCATCTGAGTAGCTTAGATTGAAGACAGGAAGTCTCTGCAAACACAGGAATATGGAAATATTTTATTTTTTTCCCCAAGACGTTGTTTGTGTTCCGGCAGGTAAAGGGAAAGGAAGTGAAAAGAGATGAGAAGTTCGACGTGTCCCTGTCTGAGGATGGTCTGACCTACACCTTGAAGGTTAAAGATGTGAAAGTCAGCGACACCGGCGACTACACCGTCAGCATCGGAGACCTCGCTGCCACCGTGCCACTTTTCATCGAACGTATGGAGTGTTTTTATGCGCTTCACCCTCGTAAAAAAAACTTTTTTTTATGTGTGCTTGTTTGTTGTTAGGCTTTTTTTATGTTTAGGGGGGGTTTTTCCTCCCAAAAGGGCCGTGTCGTCCTGTTTTAGTGGAGCCAGCATTTCTAAGAAAACAAACTTCCCCCTTCAGACTTAGTTGGAGATGAGCAGCACTGCCTCTTTCTTTTTTTTTTTTTCCCACTCCCCTGAGATTAGAGGCTCTACTTCCTTCGTCGCTATGCTAAACAACATCATCTCCCCTCCATCGTCCAACGTAGACGTATGGGTAGCATAATAAATCCTCCCTCCTAGTGCTAAGTTGAAAGTAATCCAACCAAATCCCTCCTCACGACGAGCTCATTTATTACAGCTCTGTCTAACAAGATGCTTACTTGCCCAAAGGTGCAAGCTGGGGCATGTAAATATCTTCACAAGGACATGTGGCTGTCCTCTGGGGCTGCAGGAACAGAGGCACAGTAATTGAGGTTGTGTTAATTACAGTTATTCATGAGTCGACTCGATCTGTTTAGTTCTCTCCCTATAATTCTGCCACCAAGGTCTGCTGTGTGTGGATAAAAGTGTATCATCGCACTTTAATCGTGTTTTCCGCATTTTAGATGTGTTTAGAGTCAGCTCGCGTGTGTTTCTTTCGCCTGAAGCATGCTGGGGGGAAAAAGGCCAAATGAAAACCCCGAGGTAAAAAATCTCTGCCTGCCTCTGTGCTTGTGTGCAGGGATTCCCATCGAGTTCACCAGCCACTTGAAGAGCGCCCGTGTGCAGGAGAGAGGCACGGCCCGTCTGGAGTGCGAGATGAGCTCCAGGGACGCGATGGTCCGCTGGCTGAAAGATGGGCGCGATATCGCGGCGAGCCGCCGCCACATCTTCGTGCGCGAGGGGAAGAGGGCAGAGGTTATCGTCGAGGACTGTGAGCTGACGGACGGGGGAGAGTACTCCGTCATCTGCACCCAGGACAACGACGCGCACCAATATGTCACCTCGGCCAGTCTGACGGTGGACGGTAATGATTTCTGTCAGCCGACGTGTTTAAGGTTATACGGCCCTTATAAGACCTTAAAAGACAATTATAAACATTCACAAGAGGAGTTAAAAGAGTTTATAATAGCATTACAAGCATGTTTCTTGAGATTAATATAGTTTATTACGCATTTATTAGCAGTTAACTATGCACATCTCAGCAGCTACCAGATATAAAGGGAGAAGAATTTCCTATTAAGGTCACTACATCTATTTAATAACTATATCGTCAATTAATAAATCTATTATAAAATATTTTCATAGGCGTCTGTAGCCCGTTAAAGCGTTTATGAAAGTTTATTAAGCTGCCAAAGAGTCTTTCTGATGTCGAACAGGCATATTTTCATCTTGCGACATGTCAGCAATAATTAGGACGTTCATATAAACATTATTTAAGCGTCTGTACGAGCTGCGATTCTTTGTGTGTCTCCAGAGCGTTTTGCCTCGGTGAAGAGCGGCATGTCTGACGCTCAGCGTCCCACCGGCTCCCCTGCAGAGCTCTGCGTTGTGCTCGATGACGAGAAGGTGGACGGAGTGTGGCTGAAGGATGGAGTGGAGGTAACGGGTGGAGGGTCGTAGTGCCTCAAATCCATCCTTCTTATGTTAATGAATGAGGGGGGAAGTCCCGTCTTTGAGTCTCGATTGCCATGAAATGACATTCATGGTTCCCTCCTAATAACTTTGTTGACTTTTACTCAACATAATAATAATAATAATAACAAGCCAGTGTTGTGTTGGACAGGTTTCAGAGCTGCGTGGGGTTCAGGTGGTCAAACAGGGAGCCGTCCACAAGCTCATCTTCTCTGCTGTGAGTGACGCCCACGAGGGCAGGTTCACCTTCAGGGCTAAGGGCGCTGAGAGCGAGGCGGTGCTCACTGTGGCAGGTGTGTGTTGGTTACCAGTGTCCTGCTTCTGACGTGGAAACAAAACCTGACTTCATATTTAAAATCCTGACAGTGTATTTTTTTTTTATATTCTACCACCAGGAGTCGCCAAAGTCAGATATTTTCAAACGCTGCAACACGAGAACTTCCAAACCTTCACTGCAAACAAATTGAAATGGAAACAATAATGATAACATCCTAATCTATTACCTCTGCTCCCCAGACCCTCCAGAAGTGGATCCCTCTGTGCTGGACTTGCTGGCGGCCCGACCTGTGACGGTGAAGGCCGGCCAGACAGCTGCCGTTAAGATCCCCTTCAAAGGAAAGCCTCCGCCCAAGGTCACCTGGTACAAGGACGGAGCCGAGGTCATCGAGGACGAGAGGACCAAGGTGGAGCGCACGGCTGACGGCACCTCGCTGGTGCTCAGCAGGTGACCGAGCTCCGTCCGCTCGCGCGTTCTGTGATCTTCTCACAAGGTCACGCAGGTTAAATCACACGTACATGTTTGTGTAAATATTCGCCCAGGTGTGTGCGAGAAGACAGCGGAGTCGTCATGCTGCGCCTGAAGAGCGACTGTGGCACCGCCGTCGCCAACCTGCACCTGAATGTGATCGGTGGGTGACGACGCGCAAAGTTTTCTTCAGTGCCGATTTGAAAAGCTTAAAAAAAATGTTTGACCACCTTTCCCCAGATCGCCCTAAGCCTCCTCAGGGGACGGTGGAGTTCCTCGAGCTCTCGGGAAACTGCATCAAGATGAAGTGGAAGGCCCCCCGGGACAACGGGGGTAAGCAAGTGAGCAGCTTCGCGATTGAACGGCGCGCGGCAGGTAAGAAGTCCTGGACGAGGGTTGGTGACGTAGACAGCGGCACCACCGGCTTCAGCGATGACAAAGTGGAGGAGGGCCAGGCGTACCAGTATCGGATCAGAGCCGTGAACGTGGAGGGGGCGAGCGATCCTCTGGAGACCGAGGAGGTGCGCGCCGGAGAGCCTGTAGGTGAGGGACCGCCTCTTAAAACATCTGCGTGAAAGAAACTCGGAGAGGAGAAAGGCATTTTGTTTTACTGAACAATCATCTTCACCAGGTAGATTCCCTTTTCTTCGTATCTTGCGTTTGAGAACCCTTCTCCTGTTTAAACCCACCCGCCCAGAACCTCCAGGCACCGCGTCCCAGCCCCAGGTGTCCAACATAACCAAGGACAGCATGACGGTGAGCTGGACACCTCCGGCCCACGACGGGGGAGCCCCAGTTCTGGGTTACACCCTGGAGAGGAGGAAGAAGGGGAGCAACATGTGGATACAGGTCAATAAGGAGCTGCTCACAGGTCAGACTGAGGAAACGAATGATGATGTTGTGGTTTTGTCGCAACAAAATGTAATAAATCACCGATACAGTTGAATAAACACCCATTTTACAGCTGCACCACTTTGTAATCAAACAGAATTGACCTCATAAACTATTATTTTTTACATGTACATGAATTCACGGTGACAGAAATCATGGATGAGAGAAAAAAACATGATAGATAACATTTAATTAAATTTAAAAAATGCAATAAACCATAAAATAATTAGATTTCATGGAATAATGCTACCAAAAAACATACAGAAAATGAATTACTGTAGAATTTACATACATAAAAGTTGCAAAAACGAACTAAACTAGATATCAAACAGAGTCAGCAGAACAAAACTGTGATGTCAGTTCTGTTGTTTTTCTCCTATATATGTTAAAATAATTGCAATATACCATGTATGTTGTTTTTGGCTGCATTCACACGACACATATCCTCTGTTTTCATAATTAATTTGCGTGTATTTTTGTATTCAGACACAAAATTCACGGTGGAAGGGCTGCTGGGTGACGTGGAGTATGAGTTCAGAGTCACGGGTGTGAACAGGGCTGGAGCCGGCAGTCCCGGCGCCGTTTCCAACTCTGTCCTGGCCAAAGACCCAATAAGTGAGTCCTTCGTCGCCCTATTCATCCTCCTCTCCTCCCCGTATCTGCATTATCGACACTATCTGACATATAAATCGTCTGGTAGGAGCTCCGGGCCTGGTGAGGAACCCGCGTGTGTCTGACTCCACAAACTCCTCCGTCTCTCTGAGGTGGACTCCTCCGGAGCAGGGAGACGAGCCCTCGGGTTACATCTTAGAGTTTCGCCCTGAAGATGCCAAAGAGTGGATGAAGGCCTCCAAGATCCCCATCGCTGGCACCGCGTTCAGCGTGGGAGGACTTCAGGAGCGGATGAAGTACCACTTTCGTGTCCGGGCTGTCAATGAGGGAGGGGTGGGGGAGCCCATCGAGCTGCTGGAGGGTGTTCTGGCCATGCCTCCACCTGGTAATATATTCTCTCTGCTTCTTTTATCTCTCTCTCTCTGTCTCTATTCATTATTTTGTTTCCCACAGTGGCACCGAGGTTTGATCTCCAGGGGGAGCTGAAGAAGCAGATGGTGGTCCGAGCAGGGGCGACACTGTGCCTCCACCTCAGCTTCACAGTAAGACCCAAACGATTCTACCCATCAGTCCAATCGAATGAACCCCGTCGCCTCCATCCTTCCCCTCTCCACTTCTTACAGGCCTCGCCTCCGCCGGTGGTCACCTGGTTCAAGGATGGCGTCATCAGCGCAGGAAGAGAAGTCATCACCAAGGGCAAGAATCACTCCCGGCTGCTCATTTCCACCTCGCAGAGATCCGACTCTGGCGTCTACCGCGCGCACCTGAAGAACGACTACGGGGAGGCTCACTATGATGTCCGCGTGAGGGTTACAGGTAACTGACGAATGCTCGATTGCATCTGAAATGTTTCTCCTCCTCATCACCCTCCCTCTGCACTCACCTCCATCCCTCTCTAGACTTCCCTCGACCCCCGAAGAACCTCCGGCTCGAAGAGGAGGTTCCGGGCACGGTGACCCTGCGGTGGGATCACACCTCGGACTCGGCCGACGGCGACGGGGGAGCACATTACGTCATCCTCAAACGCGACACCAGCACCGCCTCCTGGTTCACCGTCGCCGAGCGCGTCTTCAGCCGCAAGTACGCCGTCACCGGGCTGCTTCCCGGGAGGAAGTACTTCTTCCGGGTGATCGCGCAGAACTCCATCGGAGACAGCGACCCCTTGGACTCGAAGGAACCCGTCATCATCGCCAAGGAGAAAGGTGAGAGGGAAGACGGTTGATTGCAGAATGATGATCTTGATCAATCTGTCGAATCACCTGTGTTCACGTCTGTGTTTGTGCGTAAGAGTGCGTCAGCAGCCTTCAGCTGAAGGAGTACGCTCCGCCTTCACGCCAGGTGAAACCGACGTTCCTGCTGCCCCTGAAGGACCACGCCGTACGCAGAGGCCGTGACTGCAGCATGAGCTGTGCCTATCAGGGCATGCCAACGCCGCAGGTATGAAGGACGCGGCTGCTGATATCAGCGTGGTGCATCCACCTGAAACAAGTCACCTGAGGTAACGATAATCACGGAGCTGCTTCCTCTGCGTAGGCCTTCTGGTATAAAGGGGAATCGAAGATCTCCGACTCCACTCGGTTCTGGCAGAGCACGGCCAACGGAGTGTGCACCCTCGTGATCCCCACCTGTGGAGCCAAGGATGGAGGAAAATACACACTGGTGCTGGAGAACCCGCTGGGGACGGCCAGGTGCTCCTGCAACCTGGTGATATTTGGTAGGTTTTAAAAGAGAGAGAGAGAGATGGAGGAGAAGGATGGAGGAGAGTGGAGTGATGTCACACAAGAAGCAATAAACCACAAATACAGATGTATAAACACGATGCGTTCCCTCCTACGTCACCCCTTGTGTTGATTTTCGACATTTTGCTCTTTGTGTCTTCCAGATAAGGATGACAAGGGTCTGCTGGAGAGCCTGGCCAACCAGGCCAACAAAGAGAAGCTCATTTTCTAAACAAGTCTGCTCGATCTGTTGCCATGACAGCTGCACTTCGATTGGCCGATTGCTTTGTGCTTCGCAAGTTAGACATTAGAAATCCTTCCGCTCGCCTGCTGCTGCTGCTGCTGCTGGTAATGCATCAGATGTCCACTAGAGGTCAGACTCGCTCGCATCCTCGTGTAGACGCTCAGCTCCAGGAGCAGATTACTGCTCGGTGTGTTGGAGGGATTTTTACTCATTAGTCAGCTCCCTCAGCCTGAGAGATTGACCTTCCTCTCTAAGCCACAAATGTTTTTTATTTCCCTTTCTCTCTCTCTCTCTCTCTCTCTCTCTCTCTTTCTCTCTCTGTCTCTATAAAGACATTTGACTTGCATCTATTCTCGGGGGTTTCCAGTTTTTTCATTCTCTTCCCCAAATATGCTTGTTTCACAGTGTTTGCTGTACCAGGCCGAATGCCATGTCAACCGAGGGGGAAGGGACAGAGCTGTGTGTGTGTGTGTGTGTGTGTGTGTGTGTGTGCACGTAAAAATAACTTAATAAAACAGCACACAGTGAATGCAGCACATCCACAAAAGCCACTGAACCAGAGTTCAAGAGTCTGAGGCTAGCTGGAGCAGAGTGGCACACACACACACACACACACACACACACACACACACTGTCAATTATGCAACCAGTCAAAAATCCTTCCTGTCTTTAAGGTGGTTGCTTAGTTTGTCAATCTGCCGAACATGTATGAGTCCGATCTGACGTTTTCATCAGAGCCCATCCTCTTCAAATTTAGTAATTCTGTCTGGGGAATTCTGCATGGAGGATTGGAAAATACATAAAAATAGAAATGATTTGACTGTTGCCAATGGAAGATTTCAGGTTTACGACATGTTCTTTTTTATATCGTCTCTGTCTCGCACATTATTGGATTTGAAATGAAACAATGAGGGTAAGGTGCCGACCACCGGCTTTGCAGGTATTATCATTCACACTGGATGACCTGTGGAGCAGCTTTACTCCTTTTCCCTAAATTAAAGTAGTCGCCCTATTTTAGATCGCCATCCTGCTGCATGGTTTTAACGTTTGGGGGCTTTAAGTCTGACACCGTTCACCCACGACAGTCATACGTGCGCCTCTGAGCCTGAGAGGGCGATTAAACCTCGCTGCGAATGTTAATTTTCAACCCATTGTGTAAATACAAAACAAAAAAACGGTCCTAATCTTCCGACCTCAGCGTGCGGAGCCTTCCCTGACAGCCCCCGTCGCCTCTGCTGCCGCTCGAGAGAGAGAGAGAGAGAGATTGAGTGTGGTCTGGTAAGGAGCTGCCAAAAAGACAGAGAAGGGTCACAACCCCTCTCCATCCTGACGTCACTGCGCTGGCTCTCACAAAGTCCATTTCTATAGAGCCACCGGGGCACTAGCAGCGTCAGGTTGCCGGGTTCAAATCAATTAAAGCGCCAATGGGCTCTGAACGGACGTCACCGGTACCTTCCGCCTCCTTACTGCTCGAACGAGGCATAATAAGGTGGAGGCAGTGAAAGCCTGAATAGTCAGTCGAGGTATTTGACAGAAACCCTGAAGGGAACGAAGCGTTCCTGCATTTCAGATCAGCTTCCCTGACGTTTTAAACTCATTCACACGACGGGTTGAAAAACCCATTTAACGCCATTTCCGACGCGTCTCGAACGGAGAAATATCGCACGACAGAAAATCGCAATTTGGAGAATCAGCGTCGCTTCATCAGGTTTCAGTATTTCAGCGGGAAGCGTGTCAGCAAACCTGTTCTTTTATAAAAAAAAGCCACTACAGATATGCCTCGTTCTCGTAGAAGACTGGAGCTCTTTGATGCCGAGAACCTTGGCTGCGAATGAATGAGACGCGTTAGGAAAAGAACTGGCACGATTCAGACAGGAATAAACTTGCGATCCGTGCGTGCTTGTTTTAAAAAAAACAAAACAACGAAAACAACGAGATGAAAAGCAGACAGGATGAGCGAAGGAATGAGGAAGCATTGGTAGCAGAGTGGATGTGTTTCCACGGGGTCAAAGCCCCGCTGAAAGCACATTTTCCACCTCTGTCAGACTATAGAGTGCAGCAGTTACTAGAACAGAGCTCTCTGTTGTGCTCCAGTCCTTTCTGCCTTAATGGCACTTTAGCCGCTGAGGGCCAACAGCTTCTGTGGAAACACAAAACACTCGCCTGTTATAAATATCAGCTGACACTCTGAACGTGAAACCGTTCTGATGTTTCTGAAACGACAAAACAAACACAGAAGGAAAAACAACCGAGGGACGCGATGTCGTGAAGTTGCATTGTACTTGCATTTATTTCTCCAATAAGATAATTCACATTCAGAGCAGTTTCACTACAGCAAAGAAACTATGTCGTCTCTACAGTCATGAAGGAAATGAATCACTAAGTTAAAATCAAGGACAACAAGGTAAAAGTATATCATAGAATCAAAAAAAAAAAAAAACATTTGTTCATAAAATTCAAACGATGGGCCTGAAACAAAGATGAAAAATAAAAATATCCGTGGAAAACAAAGCCAGCTTTTTCCACACTGACAGGCATTAATTACATTTGGGGGCTGCTTTTCTCAAAATAAAAGGATAACACTTGTTTTTTTTAAATAAAAAAAAAAGGATTCATACATAAAGGTTTGTAACACTTCGAGAGCAAAAAAGAAAAAAATGCCGATTCGCTCACACGTCAATCTTTCAGAAGAGTAACTTCTGTTTTTTTTCTCTCCCTCAAACAAAGAAATGCAACGAGTAAAAGGAGAAAGGAGCATAAAAGAATACAGTACACGACGATCCTTTTGTTTTAAACGCTTCAGCTTCTGGTTTGGTAAGAGAGATTGACTGGCCTTAACCTGGGTACAGAAAACTGCAGCACACAGAAGATTCAGATTACAAAGGGAAGAAGATTTTTTTTTTACATAATTGTCCAGCAGTGTGAACTTTTCCATCACCGTGGAGGATTCATGTATGTTGTCATGCACGGGAAAAGAAACACAAACTTTAAGGTGCAATATGTAAAAAAAAAAAAAAAAAAGTGGTTGAGAAGTGAATCATAGTTATCAGAATGTGAAGAAATGACAGTTTTGAAGTCGGCGTGCTAACCAGCTAGCCACAGCGCCCCTGTGCTGCGTGTTCACAGTCCGCACCGCTAGCTGCACAGCTAACCGAGTACCTAGCTAATGGCAGCCACAGTCGCCGGCAGTTAGCGGTTCCTCTGCCCCCGCTATTTGTTTTCGAGTACGACCAATTCTTACGTACTGCGCCTTTAACAGCCGTACGTTTTGAATGTCTCTGCGTGATAACAGCGCCGCACATCAGAGCAGCAGAGAGAAAAAAGTGCCAACTTCATCAAGAGGGCCGACTGAAACCGCAGGTCCACTACACTGCAACAGCTGCAGCTCAATACTCATAGTTCAGGCCAAACCACAGCGTCCTCCCACAGCTCTCAGGTCCCTTTTGTCTGCGTGCACAAAGCTCAGAACAACAGGGCTGTTGACAGGCGGAGGTAAAGTGATGCGCCTGCTGGCCGGCCGTCTGTACGGGGAGGGCCGGATGTAAAGGGAGTCTCCCCCCCCGTGTGTCATATTTCACCTCTTCACCTAATTCCAGCTACAGTATCGCTCAACAATAACCTCCTTCCGGAGTGGAAGGCCAGATGCACTCCAACACCAACGAGGGGGGGGTGGAGACCTCTGTCTCCTCCAGAAACAAAAGGCTGTTTGATACACGAGGGTGCTGTAGTTCTAACGAGCTCCACTCAATGAAATGACTCCGGTTTTATATTATGCTTATCTGAGCCCGAGTCAGATAAAAACTGAAGCGATGGATGAGGACCAGAGCGAGTGTTTAAAACTAAATGCACCAGATAATAACCGACAACTTAGCTCACTAAATACGGTATTTGAGCTTATTTCTTGATACCGAAATCATGGAGATTTTCCAGGGCGTGGGTTGGCCAACAGGAATAATCTCAGAAATACTTCAAAGTAAAGCCTGTCTTCTGGCAGGGAGCCATCGGCACTGTAGGAACAAAAGTCGGCAGGCTTTATGTGGCACAAGACAAAGAAAGTAGCGCTTACATAAAGTGCCCACACAGTGAGGATGAGTAAGTCGGCTTGACTCCCTCTCCTCGTTCCCTCGTGACTTTACTTCAGACTGCACACTGGAGTCGATCACGTCAACCAGCATCTCAACTCAGACTCCGAACGACTAAACCCTCATCTAGGACAGCAGAAGGAGGCGAACGCACGCCGGCGAGCCTCCGTGGACGCCTTTCAAAGTCACGCAGCAGCGCTTGGAGGTCAAATCAAAACGGGGAACAGGAGACCAGTGGTGACACACACAGACGGACTGATGAAACACTTCGGACTGACAAAAGCAGAAACATGCTGCTGACGGGTCGAAAGGAGACTGAGGAACTATCTGGCAGTCGGGAACAGGTGCCGGGCCCGAGCGCCTTTCACGGTCAAACTTAAGACTGCGTGTGTGCTGCTGTTGATGTTTGAGTGTCAACATCACGGTCTGCCCGCAGAGCTATCATGGTGGCAACACTTTTTTTGATGAGTGTGTGGGTTTGTTTTGTGCGTATGTGTGTTGAGTGCAGCTCCGGGGGGTCAATGACCCGGCAGAAGGAACTTAAAACATGGGTCAGTTTCTCTTCCCTGTTAGTTTGTTTGATATACAGCATAATATATTTATATATGTAGATTATATCACATGTCAGGTTGCTGTTGCTTTAGCGATTAATACTCGGGGCTGCGACTGACGCTAAGTCTATAAAATGTCAAACGACTGAGAAAAAAGTGCTTTATCGTACTTGTTTGAGTGTCTTGAAACATCAGCCGATGTCTTCAAAGTGCTTCTTTCATCAGACCAACATTTGAAAACCCCCCAAAACTCTTCACTTAACGTCACAAATAAAAAGAAAAACAGCAAATCCTTATATTCCAGGAGCTGGAATAATGAACACTTTAAATTGCTCGGGGACATTTTTAAGATTTAAGTTTAGTGGTTTTAATCGTAGAGGTGATACAGATGCTGCACCCGATCGAATACTTTAAAGTCATCTTTACCTGACGACTCATTCAGGGGGGTTGCTATAAAAACAGAGGCTACGAATCTCAACAAGCTGAAGGGTATGAAGACAGTTTAAGAGCCTTGTGAGAAAACATTTAAAGATACCCGGTAGTGTTTCTACTCCACTATGATGATTCACAGCATTTCTGGCCTTGAGTTGGATTCTGACTTGTCACAGGTACACAAGACAACACACACGCATTCTCACACACACACACGCGCGCCGAAAAACGTGCACATATAAGAGAGACGCCTTCGATATTCAGCAAGACACTTCGTCCGAGGAAAACGTTTGAAACAAACGAGAGGTGAGATGGAGGGAGGGAAACGTGCGATAGATGAAAGACAAAATATCAGCCAACCTGTCGGGGATTAGCTGCGGTGGATTTTGCGGGATTAGAGCTGATGAAGTGCGGCGTGAGAAGAAATTATTGGGAATAATGGGATTACTGTTCCCTCACATGACAAGCCAGTTCTCTCATTTCCCGTCTTCTCTTTTTTTTTTTTTTTTTGCTTCTCTTCAGTCAGGTTGCCTCGGGGCGATGTGTGCGTGTTTGTGTGCTGTCGTTATGAGTGACTGGATGTCTTCTGAGGCGTCGACGCACGCGCACACACACACACACACACACACACAAACGTTGTACCAGATTGTTTCTCACACTGTGTATCATGATACTGAACTTTATGCTCTCTCTTAGGGCCTGACTCATGGCTTTGACTGTCACGCTCACTACCTTTA